>JANBXA010000642.1:16642500-16732500 GCA_030556225.1 Cricetiscus sungorus
AAACGGTGCCTGAGCATGTGCCTGTATTCTGTGCCAGTCCAAGAATTAAGATTCAGAGTTGCCATCCTAGATGAGGAGGTGAGAGGAAATGCTGAGGAATCTGTCTGTCTGGGAGTCTGCAGCACACACAGGGGCTCTGAAGTTGGCCTGCATGGCTGCAGGAAGTGACTTGGGCAGAGAGGCTGCTGTGTTTCATGCCTCTTCACTGGTACTAAGATGGCAAAGAAGCCTGGTGACCAGCAGTAAGCAGGCAGCAAGGGGGTGCATATTCATACGGGGAACTCCCAACATGCTCAGAAAGAACAGAAACCCACCCATAAAAAATTACTCATTCCCCATGTTCAAGAGAATAGAATTACTTAGCTACATCTTAATCGATTTTGATACATTTAACTTTTGGGACTTTTCTCATGTCACTTATCTTCAAATTTATTGTCATAAGTTATTTGTACCACATCTTATTTTCATTTAACACCTGGTGCCCACCGTTTTCATTCTTGTTATGCAGAATATAGGGATTAGATTAGGCTATATTGTTCTTTACTCTTTTGCTTTTATAAGTGAAAGGTTTAGTAACAGCAAGCCCAAGGAATAAAATTTAATAAAATAGCAGATAAGCATGCAATACAGAGACACATGAGGACAGAAAACTTCAAATGGCTGTTGGCGTTAGCTAGCAACAGGAGGGAAGGGCAGCTCCTTACAGGGCGTGGTGGCAGTAAATTATGTCTGAGTTTTCTAGGAAGAACCATTGGCTGCACAGGGAGCTTGGGAGGGAGTTAGTGGGGAAGGCTTGAGCCAAGTCATATAACATTCAGGGTTATTGCTTTGTTTTCTGCCATCAGCCTGAAGGTCAGAGGTCAACATAAGAAAGGGTCAGATGATCAAGGTCTGATGTAAAATCTGGGGGGGGGGGGTTGGGGTCACATTCCAAAGCCAATGAGGGGGGTTTTCTGGTGGCTGAGGGTTGCTGTCCCATAGGCAGACCTTTCTGCTGGGGAGCAGAAGGAGATCTGGCTGGGACAGGAAGGGTCAGAAAATGCTAGAAGCTATCTGTGTTCAGGGAAAGATAATGCAGTAACGTTGAAGAGAAGGGTCTGGAGCCCTAGCTGAGGGAACATGGTTTTCCAGCCTATCAGGGAGGCCTATGGAGAATTCCAGAAGGTATAAATGGCTGTTTTAGCACTACTGGGCTGGCAGAATGGTGCTTCCTCCTTCCCTGCACCAACTCCCTTTTCTTGTTGGCTGGGAAAACGAGCTCCATTCTGCTCTCCCAATAAAGCACTGTACCTTCCTAATGTATAGCTGTCAGAGCCTCATGCAGGATGTATATGTAGGTCTGTGTGATGGCTCCTTGAGCCAGCAGAACTGATTGTCAGTATCCCTTATATTTAGAGGGCTCTTTTCCTCAAAGATAGTGTTCTGGATGGGTAGCCCCACATCTGGAAACAAGGATCATTTGGAGGGAAGGAAAATTTCTTCTGGGTTTTGGTTTCTACTTCTGTTCAGTGTGACATACAGCACACACACACACACACACACACACACACACACACACACACACACACACACACACACACAGAGAGAGAGAGGGAGAGAGAGAGAGAAAGGGAGAGAGAGACAGGGAGAGAGACAGAGAGACAGTGAGAGAGAGACAGAGAAAGACAGAGAGAGAAACAGAGAGACAGAGGGAGACAGAAAGAGAGAAAGAGACAGAGAGAGACAGAGAAAGACAGAGAGAGACAGAGAGACAGAGAGACAGAGGGAGACAGAAAGAGAGAAAGAGACAGAGGGAGACAGAGAGAGACAGAGAGACAGAGAGACAGAGGGAGACAGAGAGACAGAGAGACAGAGAGAGACAGAGAGAGACAGAGAGACAGAGGGAGACAGAAAGAGAGAAAGAGACAGAGAGAGACAGAGAGAGACAGAGAGACAGAGAGACAGAGGGAGACAGAGAGAGACAGAGAGAGACAGAGAGAGACAGAGACACAGAGAGAGACTGAGACACAGAGAGAGACAGAGAGATATTCAGAATGGCCCTGCTTGGGAGTGCAGTGATACAGAAATCTGATCCTTTTTGTTTGAAAATGGAGCGATGGAGCAATAAATGCCAGGCATGTTTCTGCCCCAGAGACCACTCAGAGATGCAGGGGGAAGAGGTCATCTTTCCCTATTGTCTGAGCATAACTTATCCCAAGAATAAGGAATTTCAGAGCTTGGAGCTCCAGTGTAGTCATCTCCCATTCTCCAAGCTGGAATGCCACTGTGACCCTGTTTGCAAGGTATGCTCTGCTCTTCACAGTGGGTGTTATGTAAACTCACTGTTCTTTTAATCACTGCAGAGTTAATATCACACTTCTTAGTGGAAAGACTTTAATATGCTAGATGGTATTGTAAATTTCTAAGGCCACCCATGCCTCCATGCATTCTAGAAACAACTTTCCTAGAGCATTACTGTGAGGCACCCTCAGGGGAAGGTGGCCAAATGGCCATCTCCCCTGCACATTGATGGAAGGCTTGAGCTCTGGGGGAATCATATGCAGCTGAGCCCCTAATTTCCGTCTAAATCAGAGCATCACTATATGAAGGTATTGTAATACATTTCCATTAGTGATATTAAATCCCCTAATGCCATGAAGGCAGTAAAATGTGCAGGCAAGTCTCTCCAGTCTTCTCCATATAGTTCTTCATTCTTTTTGCCCATAAGTTGGTTCTTATAAATTTTTAACAAGCACACATAATTTGCTTTAACAAGCACAAATAAGATGTAATGGCTGTAAAATGTTCCCTGAGCTACCTATGTTCACAAGCATCTCTTTTAATCATTGTTTTTTCTTTTCAAATGTATGCCCTGCTGATATGGTGGGAATAGGGGGCGGGGGCAAAAAGTCAGAGACCAAGCCTGTCCATGAGGTAGAGAGGCACCAGAAAGCTTTCCTTTTGGCTGCTCTACCATGAAAGCAGGTTCATAAAGTGCTTTGGGGATGGACAAGGAGAAGGCGGGGCTCAACATAAATGACATCTCGCAGGGGAGGTGGGGGAACCTGCCCCAGACAAATAATAGACAGATGCTAACCCCTGGAAACAAAACGGCATGCTCTGCTGGGAAGAGCTTTAAAGGCCAGCGAGAGTGAGGCAAAGGCACAGGCTGACTCTGGAGATGACACCAGCAGAGAGGTGAAGGCCACATCAAGATGCTCCAGGCAGCTGGGCAAGGAGCATGGATTCCACCCTGGAGGCTGGAGGAGCTTTACAACGAAGGACAAACACAAGTGTGGACAAGCAGGCAGAGCTCTGGTTAGCTAAGGATCTGCTATGCTCTTAGCTCTGGGGCTGGTCAGGTTAGGGGCGAACCTCTTCCATATTTACCCAAATCTATAAAAGTGGCCCCACCCCGTCCATGTCACCCGCTTATAAGCCCTATTGCTACACAGGAGTTATTTGCTTGCTCTCTCTGTCACCCAGGCTCACCATGAAACTCTGTAATAGGACAAAAGCTCTGCCCAGGGAGAGAGGGCTCTGATCAAATATTTTCTTCATTGAGCATTGTTGAACTATAACTGATTTGTTAGAGAGATTCTGGAATTAATGAATGTGTAGCCCTAGGCTAGTTTTATAATCTCCCGGAGTTGCAACTGTTCAGATGACTTTAAGTATTTAATTTAATTTAATTTCCCTCTCAGGATCTCTTCAGAAAGATTGTATAGGGTGATAGGTATTTGGGCCTAAACTGGGACACAGTGTGCCCAGACACAGGTGGCCACCAGGGAAATTGGGAGCTCACTTGCACTGGGCCCCAGAGGCAGTCACTTATATCCCTAAAGGAAGTCATAGTGGAGGTGGTTTTTCATTTGTTTGATTGATTTATCTTCTTATTTTAGGATTTATATGTCTATTCTATATACAGTGTTCTTCCTGCCCACATGCCAAAAGAGGGCACCATATTTCATTATAGATGGATGACTGTGAGCCATCATGTGGTTGCTGGGAATTGAACTCAGGACCTCTGGAAGAGCAATCAGTGCTCTTAACCTTTGAGCCATCTCTCCAGCCCAACTGATTGATTTTTTCTCGAGCTGCTATAACAAATTACCATAAACTGAGTGGTTAAACAACAGAAATGTCTTGTGTTTCTAGAGGCAGGAAGAAATTGGCAAGGTTGACTCCTCTGGGCTGTATGAAAAAAAAGATTTTTATACCTCTCTAGAAGCTTCTAGTGGTTTCTCACATGTCTGTGTTTGTGCTGTCATCTTCCCATGATGCCTTTCCTGATGACTAGTTCTTAGCACAGGACTGACTTTTCACAATTATAGCCA
This sequence comes from Cricetiscus sungorus, assembly GCA_030556225.1. Lineage (NCBI taxonomy): Eukaryota > Metazoa > Chordata > Mammalia > Rodentia > Cricetidae > Cricetiscus > Cricetiscus sungorus. The sequence goes on from JANBXA010000642.1 coordinate 16,646,817, forward strand.
ACCACTGACTCTCCTTAATCTTCTTGTGAAGGTATGACCCCTGGCCCTTGACAGATTTGTTGTCACAGTGTTGGAGACCATGTTTTCCAGGTATAGCCATCACACTTAAACTCAGGATCAGTCTGCTTGCGGCCCCAAACCCCTTGGTTCTGACGTCTCTCAGACTCCTGCCTCTGCAGGTGCCTGAACTCCGGGAGGGTACCCCTCAACTGGCTCCCTTTTATGACTTAGCAGTGTCTGTGCCAGGGGAGTCTCCTGTGAAATACATCACCTCTGAGAAGCGAGAAAATTCCTGCAGAAGGTGTTTGCCACAAAGACAGCAAAAAGGTGTTGTTTTCACTTAGCAGGTGTTTAAATTTTTATGAGACACAAACTTTGTAAAAAATCACAGGCCTTCCGATGAGTGTTTGATAGACAGAGATACCACACTCTCCCAACACATCACTGGAGGTGGGTGCAGTGTTTCGCATTTAGCTGGGTCTGAGCATGTTCTGGGATTCTGATGGAAGAAGTGTGTTCCTGGACTCAGCATGGCCCCTGCTAGGAACTGGGCTGCAGAAGTAGCTGTTTAGTACCCAGAAGACTATTCAACCTTGAAATGTGTGTTTGTTCCTACAGGCCCGAATGGCTGTCTTTTCACAGCTGTGCATATTTCTCACTTAAGATAAGATCTAGACTACCAGTAATAGGGCATGCTGGGTAAGTAAAGTTCTCTCTGGCCAGGGAAATTACATTAAGGTTTCTCTCCCCTCCCCCCCCAAACGTAACACTATAACCATATCCTAACACTACCAAATCAGAGTGAATCAGGTCATAAGCTTTCCACATGGATTATAGGGCCCCCATACACATTCATGAGTTTCTGCCAGACAGGCACAACACAGAGTTGGGGGAAGCGAACAGACTGAACATAAAGCCATCATGGGCCTTGCCCTTGTGGGGCAGGCAGAGCCCAAGCCTTTGATCTTAGACTACACAGCAAATCCGGGATTACTGCCTTTCAGAAGCCAAGTTCCTTAGGGATCCTGCACATAAAGAATCACCATGAAGGCATACCTCACCACTCCATGGAAGCAACTATTGACTCCCAGAACAAACACCTCCTCCACATTTTGTTACCCATGAAGTATAGTTATGGAACATACGGTAATCCTCAGAAACAACTGGCAGAGGGGATGCACTGTCTGCCCTGCATAGGGTTACCCACAGGGTCATGTGTGTACCTTTGCAAACATAATGCTCTTCTATCAACCATTGTTTTCTGGTGGGCAATTCGGGTCCAGGGAGCAGAAGTGAAGTGGTTGAGTGAAAGATACAAGTTGAGGGAGAAGGCAACACGACAGCAACACCGATGCTGGCTCCAAAACACACAAGGTCCTAATTAGGCTCAAGTGACGTGTCCAAACAGGGGGTACAAGTTGGTTGGAAGATCTTCAGGGGTACTTTGGTTGTAATATGAAATCTCTATATTCTAAGTGTTGGAAACAAAACAACCTTAGGGTATTAAAACAAAAATGAAAACATAATGCACTATGTAAATTAGACAGGTCAAGAGCTCAGAGGACAGCAAGCACATGGCCCAGTCCATACATCCTGTGACAAGTCACACAATTAGCTGACGCTACTCCCCGATTCGCAGTGACATCAGAAAGCTTGCCCCTCAGCTGCCTGTCATGCAATGCAAGAGACAATATGCATCGAAACCTGTGACATGAAATTCTCCCACTTTCTTAAATGTTGATTTAAAGTGGCTGTTGATGAATGGCACCCAAGACAATTAGATGGCGAGCTATAGCAAGTGAAGCGCCTGGGATCCAGTTCATGAAGTGGCCAATTATTCTCCAATGAAACAATGTCCTAGACTTGACTGGGTGACACGTGTGTCTACTCTGGCCAACTTCTGAACTCTGCTTGAAGTGCACACTGTGACACAGAAGGTGCTGCCAAGCCCTGCCATGAGGGTTACTACCCCAGAGAAGAGTAAATAGTAAATTAAAATGCCTCAGTTACACAGAGTGAGGGAGGCCACTACCCAGGCACTGCAGGGAGCTTCCTTGCCTTTTTGTTACTGGCTCTTTCAGTTTAGAGCCAACCCTGAACACTGAAAGAAAGTCCACAAATAATAAGATCGTATGTATGTATGTATTTATGAAATTTCTACATCGAATGAGCTAGCAGATGTAAGGAAAGGGTGCAGCACAAAGATCTCTCCATTATAATGCCTGCCTGTGTCTCCAGCGTAAATACCCACAGTGTCCCATGCCAGGGCCTTGCAGGACTAAGTCTCACTGGTGTGTTCACATGGTGGTTCTTGATCTTTGTCTGGCTGCAAGTCAGAGACCCATAATGTAGAGCAAGTGGAGGAGAGACTTGGGTTTAGACTTGGGTGTAGGGAGATTCAGAGGCGCAGGTTTACCGTGGGCCTTGGCTGGGGATGAGGAGGCAGTTTCGGATATCTGAAGGGGTGTTATTCTCCTGCCTGGCTCTAGTGGGCTGTACAAATTGGAACCTGCAGGCGGGAAAGAGGTGAGGAGGGCTCTGAGGGGAAAACAGAGTCCAGGGCACAGCTACTAGCCTTTAGCATCCAACTATGCCCTCTCATCTGGGGGGCTCTTTGGGCTATCACCCAGGCCAATGTAATTGTCCTTCCTCTATGCTCCCAGAGCTAAGGGACTAATTCATTTCATGTGTTCACTGAAGGTGTGTTGAGTACAAGTATGTTGAGTATATTCACATAAAATTATATAATGTACATACATACATACATACATATTAAACAAAGCTATGCCACTTGGGAAGACAATGCTCCCTACAAAATCCATATACTAAAACAAACAAGCAAACACAAACAACTCTCCCAACCACAAATCTAGTATCAGGCATGATGCAAAACCTCTGTTCAAGTTATTGGTCAGGGTAGTCCAACTGACTCCCATGATAACATAGATGACTGCAGTTGCCCCTGGTTAGCTGTCAAAGGTTGAAGGTAAGTTCTTCTTGCACCCTTGGGACACGGGACTCAGATGACTGGAGCTGGATCAATCCCAAAGCCACCTTTCTACACCCTAGCCTCCTTAGTGCCAGAAAGTGCTGTGCAAGCTGCCAGGGGAGGGAGGCAATCATTAGTCCTATTCAGCTGTGATGGCTGTGAGTTGCAACAATGACAAGCATGGCAAGATGGCTCTAAGGGCTCAACAGTGATACTCATATCTTTGTGGTGACCCACAGCTGTCTGATAGGACTTAAGGTCTTCTCAGCAGGACGGAAATCTTGCCTGGTACTAGGAACCTGGCCAACTGCCTGAGGATAGTGACGAGCATGGATCTTAGAACCTAATGTGACCCCTTTATTGTCTACCAAAATAATTCCCAACTGGGCCCTAAAATGTATCTTTCACCCCATAGGGAGGTGTAGCACTCATCCCTTATCAAAGAAGCTTCTCTTTACAGCAAATGAGACCATGACAGAAAACCACAACTGGACACAATACACAGATTCACAAATGGCTGGGAGGGAGCCCAGCCTCAACAGATATGTCATCTCTTTCACTAAAGGTTCAGGGATCATCAAGGAAGAGGTGGTGGAGTGGCCGTGAGATCCGGAGAACCAGAGAGTCTGCTGTGAAACTGTACCTTCTAGAAATGGCTGCCTAAATGAGCCCTGAACAATGCCAATATTAATAGACATGCCAATGCCTACTAAGGGGGAAACCTTATAGAGCCTTAACCACAAAGAACTACAGGTAACTAATGAAGGAAACGAGAAGGAAAAGTAGTGTTTCCCAGGGGTGAACCCCCTAATAGGTTATCTAATACAAAGTGGTTAGTAGTGAAATCATATTCACACTAATAATGAAAATGGGAACAGCAGGTTGTATTTATATGTTTGTGCATCTATCTATCTATCTATCTATCTATCTATCTATCTATCTATCTATCTTCTATTTAACAACAATAAAGAAAAAGAATACATTAACTGTGGGGGGGCTACATGGAAAATATTTTAAGGGGGAGACAAGAGAGGAGTTGGAAGAGGGAAAGGCAAGAGGAGAAAGGATGTAATTATATTTTAATTAAAAATATATATTGAATAAAAATAAAGGCTACAGAGGCTACAACCTTCACAATTCCAGATAAGACAAATAACACAAGGCATGAATACAAACTTGAGATTTTAAAGTCCCAGATACATTCCATGTAGAAGACCTTTTCTCCTTTAGTGTACCCCTCAACTCTGCTGGGATACCTGTGTGCCATCCAGGCCTTCAATGGATGGATGAAAACCTCTGTGTGTGTGTGTGTGTGTGTGTGTGTGTGTGTGTGTGTGTGTGTGCAGGAAATGAGGTCTCAGTACCCAGTTCTTAATCACAAGGCCTACAGTAGTGTGCTTAAGAGTGCCATTGTCTGAGTTCATCTACAGATGCTGCCCAGGCGCCCACTGGTGCTAGCTCTTCTCTGGATTGGTCCATGAACATCCTTTTCATACCCAGTACTCAGGGCAGCTCATCTCCAGCACTTCTCTAGTTACCGCCTGGTCCCTGAGCCTGAACAGGAAACATTCAAATAATTGAAGAGACATCAAATATCAAAAAGGAACCAACTTGGAATCTTGAGAGGGGAGAGTGTCCACTCCCAGCTGGATGACTCTGTTGGTGCAGGTGGAGAAGTGTCTGGACCCGTGCAAATGGTAGAGACCATTCCAGAGACAAGGAAGTTAAACCCCAGAGCTGGCAATGCCCAGGGAAATGGATGGGGAAAGGGAGGCATGGGTGAGAAGTGACAGTAAACAGGGCTCTTCCTCTTGGGGTCCTTAGCATTTCTGCCTAACGCCAGCCTTTTGCCTGTACCTTCTAAGTGTTTCGGTTCTAAGTGACATCTTTTTCTTTCTAACATTTGACCCCTTCCTTCTAAAGTGCTCTCTTAAGGCAGAACAAATCTTGCCTCCTCTTTTCCTGTGGTGGTGCATGATCGGTTCCAGTAGAGAAAGCAATGAGATTAACCACTCCACACTTGGGCCATGGCTTGCATGTGAAGGGCTGCATTCTCCTCCCACTCTGACGGTGTCTCCAGTTACCCATGTGGCTTTTCTAGTACAAACCAGAGCTAGTGGTTTCTGGGAAGAAAGATTGGAAACACTATGACCATTCATCCTGACACCCTGACAATCAGCACAGTGGGGGTGGGGTGCATATATGTGCTTCTCTTGGCACGCATGTGTCTCTCTCGCACCTGGCTGACTTCAGAGCAGTCTGTCACAGAAAATGTTGTGGAATGAACATGAAAAGCCCCCCCCCTCAGGTTCATTGTTTGTATTGGGAGTGGAGGAGGAAGCTAAGACAGGGTTTCTCTGTGTGGTCCTGGCTGTTCTGGAACTCACATTGTGAACCAGGCTGGTCTTAAACTCTGAGATCTACTTGCCCTGCCTCCTGAGTGCTGGGGTGAAAGGCGTGCACCACCATACCAGGCTACAAGATTCATGCTTTCTGATGCTTTATCCTGAGATATTAGGGAGGCTGTTAAAATTTTAGAAGGTGAAACCTATTACTATGGCCTCATCCTATCACACATTATTTGCTTCCACTATGATATTCCCGGAGTCCCCATGCTCCTTCCAGCAGGGACTGAGCCACTCCCACCACAGGCCTTCCCTGGCACAATAGACTGAGATTCCATAAATCTTGGAGTCAAAATAAATCCTTCCTCCCTTAAATCGCTCCCACCAGGCCCTTTGTCATGAGAAAAGTAACTAACGTACAAGGGCACTGCCATTTTCCCCTCCAGGCTAGCTTGCCTTTGCCCAGCCAGCAGAAACACAGTTGCATGTGTGGGAAGAGGCTTCCAGTGCAGCCTCCTTCTGAGAACCACACTGACAAGTATTCTGGGTCTGGTCCCCACACAGGCAGAACACATTCCTGGGGGTACCATCTCTCCACCCCCAGGGTGTGTGGGGGTTTGCATCTCCTGTTCCAGGCCCATGGGGAATCCTTGTAAACCATAGGCAAAAAGACAGTTTTGTTTGAAATGTGAAACTGGCTGCTCCCATCTGTCTCAAAAACAGCAGGGATTGAGTGGAGCTGTCTAGGCTTTGGGTTCCCAGTGAAGGTGAGGGAGTGGGGCAGCGAAGGGCCCAGTGGGTGGACCTGGAAGCGCTGTATTGACATTACCTTTACTGTCTGTATGGCCTGGTGTGAGCTTTTCCCCTGTCTACAGACTTGTTATGTGAAGGATCACAGCAGCTCCACCATCCTTCTCGGCTGTGCAATACAGATCATACATACCTTATAAATCAGGTCATATTCGCAAAGCCTTTGAAAATAGGACTACTTGCTTGATGGTTAATTTCTCAAACTGCCTTAGTCATTTCATATTTTGACACTAAGGACTTTTGACTTTGGGACCTGGAGGGTAAATGTATTTTTACTTTCACCTTAAACTGCTCTTTTCATTCCCAAAATATGGTGGTGGATGAGATGGGTGACTGAAAATCTGCTCTTGGAGACCTAGAAAAAAGCATAGGGAAGTAGACCACAGAGACACTTGCTATTTACACACGTATGAAGAGCTAGCTGGCTGATCACGTGCAAGGCCCTGGGAATGGGACTGACTGTAATTTGCCACATTTGGTGTGTACATGTGAGGACCAATTGAGGTTCCCGTGAGCTACGTGACAGTTAGGGCTTGTGTTGCCCTCTTCTTCTCATTTTTCTAGGTCAGCCCTCAAAGTGACACGCTTGGTCTTCTGCTCATCAGCTTTCCTGTCCTTGGTTTACCCCTTCCCAGAGCAGCTACCTCCATAACACCCAAGTTGGATCTTTCTACACAGAAGCTTGAAGCCTTGGATAGCTTTCCATCATCCTTAGCATAAAACCCCAAACAAATTTTTTCCTTCATTTTTTGCTCCAACTCCCACCTCTGTCCTGCCTGGAGAGATAGTGAGGCGGGGAGAAATACCAATGAGGGACACTCAGTGGCTCTCAGGTCTCCTTGACTGTTAGGCATTTCCACTATCAGGTGTCCCAGAACCCAAGTCCCTGCTACCCCATCGATGTAGGCTAAAGAATCAGACATTTTGATCTCTTCACATTTTTAGCAACTTCATTGGAGTATCGTTTACATACTCCAGACTCATCCATTGCTAAGTGTACATACCAATTGTTTTTCAGTGAGTTTATAGAGTCGTATAATGATCACAATCCTGTTTTAGAACAGTGCCTTCCCGCCAAAACAGTCCCTTGTGCACATTTATTGTCATACTCCACACCATTGCAACCGCAGGAGACAGATGAGCTTTGTGGTTCTTTAGATTTGTTTTTTCTAGGAATTTCGAATGGATGGATTTTATTCACTATTTACTCTCTTGTGGTGGTGAACTCATCTTATACAGTTAATGTTCTTGTGATTCATTCATCTTGTACTGTGCATAAATAACTCATCCCTTTTTAGTGCTAAATAATAGTTCATTGCATGATATACTCCACTACATTTATCCACTCACCAGCTGAGCTGTTATATCATCAAAGGTATCATTATAACATTCGTGAAGGTATTTGACTTTCAGATCTTGTAATTATTAAAAATTCTATTCCAGGAATGGGATTTTAGGCAATCTTATTGCTTAAGACTAAAGTGGCTCCCTGTTTTTGCTTCCCTGATTCTCCAAACTATGGCATGCATAAAGGCTCAGACTTCTGCATATCCTTGCTTACACTTCTTCTATCAGCTGTCTCTCACTGTTATATTCATTTGGGGATGCTGAAGTGGGAGCTGATTCTTGTTCAAATTCTTTTTCTAATGATCGATGATGTTGAGAATCATGTAAAATTCCCACTGGATATCTGAGAACCTTGATTCTGAAGAAAGTCTATTTGCATCCGTAGCTCATCTTCAGCTTGGGTCATTCATTCTTTTAATATTGAATTATAAGGACTCTATATAGTCCTCATTCAAATTCTTCATCAGACACATGGGAGAGAAAAGTCCATGACTTATTATTTTTCATATTCTTTATTATTCACACTGCTGAAAATAAGCATTGCATTTACTTGGCATTTATATTGAAAAAGAATCACTTTATCACAGCATAAAGGCTTATTTGGAGACTCTTAACTCTATCCTATTATCTGTGTTCTTGCCTCTGCACTGGTACCCCACTGCTCTGGTCACTGCAGATTGATGGTGAATTTTGTAACCATGAAGCCTAAGTCTTGCCTCTTTGTCCTTTGTTTGTTGAAAATGGTTTTGGCTATTTTGGGTCCCGCTCATGTTCAAAATCATCTTGTCAATTTCTGCAAAAATACCTGCTGGGATTTTGATAGGGATTGCATTGTGTCTGGAGATGAATTTGCAGAAAGCCATCATTATAATGACATCAGATCTTCTCATCTATAAGTTATGACTGTTTCTCCATCGACTTGCATGCTCCTTCTCTTCTCTAAGTCATGTTTTTATGATTTTCAGTGTAGAAGTCTTGCTTTTTCTTTGCTAAATGTATTCCTGTATATTTAAGTATTTTGTGTTATTTGAATGCATTTTCCTAACCTCACCCTCAGATTGTTCATTGCTAATTAAGACCCCATATAATACACTTTCAAATATTATCATGACTCTGCAACTTTGCTCAATTTGTTGATTAGTTTTAGTAGAGTTCATTCTGTGGATTTGTCTACATTTGTCATTTTTAGCTTCTGCTGTCAACTTCACAAAAGACCTTGAGTCACTCGGAAGGGGTAGTGTCAAATGATACTTTAGATTGCCTCCATTAGATTGGCCTGTGGCATATCTGTCAGGCATTTTCTTAGCTGATGTAGAAGAGCCTAGCTTAGTGTATGTGGTGTCATACAGAGACAGGTGAACCTGGGCTGTAGAAGAAAGGTAACTCATCTTAAGCCAGGGAGCAAGCCAGGAAGTAAACTTCCTGCATGGTCTCTGCTCCAGTTTTTACCTTGAATTCCTGTCTTTGCTGTCTTTGATAATAGACTAACAGCCTGTCACCGTATGAAGAAATAAATCCTTCCATCTCCAAGTTGCTGTTGGTCAAAGCTTATCAAACCAACAGAAAACAAAATGGATCATGTTATTGTGAATAAATACGGTGGTTTTTTTTTCCTTTCACCTTTTCCTTCCCAATTTAAAAGTATTGGTTAGATGCCAGAAAAGCTAGGAAACAAAAAGGACCCTAAGAGAGACATACATGGTCCCCCTGAGAAGGGGAAAGGGACAAGATCTCCTGAGCAAATTGAGAGCATGGGAGGAGGGGGAGGGAGTTAGAAGAAAGAGAAGGGGAGAAGAGGAAAGGAAAGGAGGACATGAGGGAGCAGGAAGATTGAGTCAGGGGAAGACTAGAGGAGAACAAGAAAAGAGATACAATAATAAAGGGAGCCATTATAGGTTTAAAGGGAAATCTCAACTAGGGAAATGTCCAGAGACCTACAAGGATGACCCCATCTAACAATCTAAGCAATAGTGGAGAGGCTACCTTAAATGCCCTTCCCTATAATGAGATTGATGACTACCTTATATGCCTTCATCTAGTAGCTGATGGAAGTAGAAGCAGACACCCACAGCTAAACACTGAGCTGAATTCCTGGGATGCTGTTATAGACAGGGAGGAGTGATGAGGAAAGGGGTCAAGACCAGGCTGGAGAAACCCAGAGAAACAGCTGACCTGAACAAGGGGGAGCTCATGGACCCCAGACTGATAGCTGGGAAACCAGCATAGGACCCACCCAGACTCCCTGAATGTGGGTGTTAGCTAGGAGGACTGGGCAGTCTATGGGCCCTCTGGTAGTGGATCAATATTTATCCCTAGTATACAAATGGACTTTGGGAGCCCTTTCCAAACACAGGGATACTGTCTCAGCCTAAACACATGGGAAGGGCCTAGACCCTGCCCCAAATGATATGACAAACTTGAAGATTCATCCATGGAAGACCTCACCTTCTCTATGGGGCAGAAAGGGAATGTTTTATTATTTACTCATATATATGTCTGTGGGGTTTCTCTCTCTCTCTCTCTCTCTCTCTCTCTCTCTCTCTCTCTCTCTCTCTGTGTGTGTGTGTGTGTGTGTGTGTGTGTGTGTGTACATCTGTGTGGCTACTCTTAGAGGCCAGAAGAGGGTGTCGGATCCCATGGAGCTGGATTTACAGGAGATTGTGAGTCAACTGGCCTTAAGGCTGGGAAACAAAGTGCCATCCTTTGTAAGAGCATAGGAGTGATTACTCTTAGCCACTGAGTCATCTCTCCAGTCCCAGTACATGTTAGTATTCTGTGGACAACTCCTATTGGAGTTGTGACAGATATTGGCCCATGGATTTACTGGGATTTTGGAATCTTGTCAATGTTCTTCCAACAAAAGGAATGGTTTCCTCTCTATTTCTGGAGAGGGTCTACAAAGGAATGGCATAGTGTCCTTTTTCAAATATGTGATAGAATATACAAATCAAATCGTCTGTGTGGGAGGTTCTCTGGAGGCGTATTTCTGGTTACTTGTTTGAGTTATTTCTTTACTAAGATCTGTTCAGATTTTCTATTTCTTTTGGGTCAGTTCAAAGTATCTGTGTCTTTCTAGAAGTTCTACATCATTGACATTGTGTAATTTGTTAGCATAGAGTCGTTCACCATATTACTTGCCAATTATGTGTGGTTGCTTTCAGTCAGTTTCCAGAGGCCTGAAGCGGCTGATTCTGATGAACTGGTTTAGCTGTATTGTCCTTTTCTGTCGGGAAGAGTTGCTGATCTCTTCACTCCACTACTACAGGTGTGATGCCATTTTCTTTAGCTTTGACACCACATCCTCATTTGTTAATGTAGGAGCCTATATGAAGGACTCCTTCAGTCTTCTCCAAATCCTGTGAGAGCTGTTCTTGGCCTGCCTCATGTCCTGCCTCAAATGTTTCTCCTCTCCCCCAGGTACTTGTTACATCAGCCACTTTTATTTTGGTACAGTGCTGACCACTAAGTAGAATTTTTTCTGTTTAATTTAGTAACCTTCTTGTGTGGGCACTGGCTGCTTGTACCCGGTTCCCACCTGCACCTGCATGCCAGGATGTCAAAACTGGGAAGGCAGAGGCTTTCCTCATGTTTATGGCCAATAGAAGGACCCATTATCTACTTGTGAATAAATAACTGAAGGGATAAAGAAAAGAAGGAAGGAAGGATTGCAAAAGAGCTGAATCTTCATAATTTAATTTCTAACACACGTTTCTAAATTCGGGATGTATTTCTGGGGTAGCCTGATAGGGACCAGGAGAAAGCAGGGTATGGAGTCAGGGTCCACAGGAGCTGAGAGTGGTGAGCGTATAATGCCATACCTCCCTTAGAGTTAGGTTGAGGTCACATGATTAGTTCTGGCCAAGAAGATATAATTAGAGATGAAATATTGTACTTCTTTCTAATCTCGTAACTCAGCAAGATAAATGCATTGTGCCCGTCTGAAGATAAGGCTAGAGTGTGTGGCTAAGCATAGCGACAAAGCTCTCCCACCTGACTGGAACTGGAGCCAGCCTTCCTGTCAAACAGCTCGACAGATCTGAGAGTCTTCTGTGATTTTGCTGTTCCGGGAAGCTTACATGGGAGTAATTAGGCTGTTAGATTATTATGAACAATTAACGCCATAGATGGCTTATTGTGAATTAGAAAGGGAATCAAAAACCCCATTTCCTCCTCTTTTTCTCTTCTTAATGTGAATACACATAATGTTTAGCATCAGTGAAGCCTTGGCTAACTATCAAAATTATGTGTGTGTGTGTGTGTGTGTGTGTGTGTGTGTGTGTGTGTGCTGACTCAATTAAAATGTAGGGCAGATGAGCTGTTTAGGCATAGAAATGATCTCATTATATGACATACATGGCTTAAGCTTAAGCCTGTGTGCAAGTTCTTCAAGTGCTTTTCTTCACTCGCTCACCCATGTAGCTTTATTTTTTCCTGTTTTGATTTCCTCAATTAGGAGATGCAGAGACTTAACTAGCTCTGCCCAATAAGCTCAGAGCCTAAGAGGGAGCCAAAGCTAGCTTCTTTGTGATACTCTAAATGACAGCTCATCAGATACCATTGCCTGCTTCCGACCATAGTGCACTGGGCAGAGATTGTGGGTGGCCATGAGGTCATTATAGACTCATAGATGACACGTTTGGGCAGTAGGAACTTTGCTCTTACTATAGATGTCTAGATATCAGTATAGGACTGGACGCTAGCCCAGCTTAGGATAGTGCAGACAATGGCCTCTATTGGTCCTTTCATCCCCCATATCTTGGTGTGTACTACACAGAAATCCCTTCTGTTCTCAGGCCTCCACTGTAACCTCACCTACGAAACAACTGGCTGGACCAAATCAGCCTTTACCCACAACAACACACCAGAAGCAGCATTAAAAACCACCCGGGCCTACCTTACTCTATGGGAGTTTGGGTCTGGAGTGATGGTGTGGTCAGTAGAGGATGGACCTCTGTAGATGCTCCCTGGTGATGATAATGAACTACTGAGACTGAGAGCAAGAATAATATGGATCTAAGGAGAATCTCTTAGGTCCCTTCCAGCTCTGTATGGAGATTCAAATAAACATGACATAGCCTGCCAAGAAAGGGTCAAGGTCTCATGTCACATGCCTGTAGCTGGAAGGTGTCCGGAGAACTTTGCTTCAATAATGTCTTGTGTTTGTTCATATTCATTAAGGAGATGATCTTTAAGTACTAAGGTCATAGTGAGGCAGGTATTTTAGGAAATTTATTTTTTTTTTGCGTGGAAAAATTTCTAAAGGAGTAATTCTCCATAAAGGACAACTCATAATTTTTTCCTCAAGATTACTAGCTGTTTAGACACCCCAGGGTTCTAAGTGTTCCCTAAGTCCATGAAGCTTCGAGAAAGTTCTCCAAGGAGAAATATAGGAAGTTAGTTATATCACCAAGATTCTCTGACAGACCTAAGAGCCAGGTTTCACAAATTCCAGGCAGAGAAGTCCCACCAGTTGGACACCTTTGACACAGGGAGTGTGGAGAGACCCAGTGGGTCCAGCAGGAACTCTCTGCTGGCTGTCAGCTCTGAAGGGAATCAAAGACAGCGTAACCTGGATGTGACATGAACAGCCTCCCTCAGCGTCAGCCCAGTGCGTGCCCCAACAAGGAAAGACATTCTAGCCAGGGAACTTCCCACTTAACCCCTTGCTGCTGGTTAATGGGCTGTCAGAAGTCATATAGGACCATCTCTCTGCCATATAATCCTGAAATACACCCTTTCCCTCTAAGCATTAAGTTGTTCAGGCTGATCAGCTCTGCTCTGAGTCTACCAGCTCATATGAAAAACTCTGAGCCTTCATGGAAACCCTTGGCTTCGTAAAAAAAGACAGAGTCCAATTATGTCAAAATCACAATCCTCTGCACTATGCACAAGACAACTAGGGTCTCAAATACTCTTGTTTCTAATCCTCATTTTCTGCATAGCATCTAGGCTCTCGTGCCTGCAAACAACACCCTGTCCTAGCACAATTATGCTCTCTCCTTTCTCCTAGTGCGAGGACCACATTGGTTTAATGAGGCCAAAGTTAAAGTAGCCACAATGGTCGAAGTCTCATTGTTGAGTTGACACATTCCTGGGACATTCAGCAAGGCTAAAGCAGGGGAGACTGCCTGGAGGAGGAGACGCCTGAGCAGAGTCATAGGAGAAGTATACATAGGCACTGTGTGAGCCATGGCAGGGGAGAGGAGGGCAACTTAGTTGTTAAGAGCCCTGAAACTGAGGCTTCTTCCTTCTCCATGGGTCTCCCAGGCCTTCATTTTGCTTTTGGAAAACTTAGAAAAAGTGACATCATCTGACCTAGCAGCCAGGCTGGCTCTGGGGCACAAGGACCTAGAATTCTCAGGCTTGATGAGGTTGAACAGTAGAGCGATTTTGTGCGTGGAGCCTTCTGGATCTTCTGAGCTCCACTATGATATGGCCTCAAGAGACTGTTGCACTCGGCACACACACCAGATCCTACTGTCCTTAAGGCCCTCCTGAGATTTTATCAGATCATGCTGGCCGCAGGGAAACTATGCCCAGATGTTGAAGATCTACATTCACCGTATAAGCAGGCAGGCAGCTGCTATGCCTAAACCTCACCTGGTTACTCCAGGAGGTTGGACATGCGGATATTGACATACCCAACCTCTCTAAAGAGCCAGCCCAGCTTTCTATCAGTGGCTGGAGAAGACTGGAACATTCCAGACTGTGGTAACCTTCTACAAGAGACCTTTGTGTGTCTGGTATTGGGGAATAACACATAGGGGATATCTTTCCTCAAGAAAAAAAAATGCATTCCGAGAAATGCAAATCTCTCATTTACATATAATTGAATAACAGTGATGCTCTTTTTCTGTGAAACATTCTGACTCACACAGAAGCTCGTCTAGCCTTCTGATAACTCGGTGACAGGCACATGGCTCCTCCCCAGACATCCAGCTCCAGATTGTATCAGTGGAGCCAGGCCTCCTTCTCCTTCTGACCCTTCTCAGAAGGAACAGATCAGAGCAAGGGGAGATGCTGGAGGAATCCCTCATCTTCTGGGTGTTTGCCAACTAGCAGAAGGCAGGACGAGGTCGGATAGATGAGCTAGCTGTAAGGCAGATTTCTCTACAAGTACAGCCTTGGAAAGACACATTGGAAGCCATAATTGCAATCAATGATGGTAATGGAAGGAAAGGAAAAAGTAAAATCTCTCTTCTATTCTCTTTCACACAGAGGAGGTTAGAATGGAATGATCACTCACTTGATTCCCATCAAACACAGGTTGAGACCATTCCTGAAACCTTAGACAGGCCTGCAGCCACATGGGGGTCCTTGAAGGGCCTCAGGAGATATCTCAGGAAGAGGTCAGGGAAGCAACAAGTTAGGAAGAGGTTCACTGGCTAATGGAGCTAGAGAACTTAATGAGATGGGCCTACAGTCAAAATTAGTACAACCACAGAGGTGTGATATAGAAATTCACTCACGTAGCTGTCACAAGAGTACAGAAATGATTGGTACTTTTCTATGTTGTGTATATATAGTTTCTATACAACTTACCATAGAGACTTAATAACAGTTTAAAGGGGATAGATATGCTAATTATCCAAGCTGACCACACATACACATGGATCAAATTGCACACTACACCACATAAATATGCAAAAATATATTAACAAATACCAGCTGAATACATTCATGGGCTCTGAGGATTTGGATGAGGTAGGATAGAAGTATTCTTCATAATGCAAACAACTTACTTATCAGGTTCTTTTGATTATATGAAATGTTAAGGCTTAAAAAGAAAGTGTCTAGAAAATCTTTAACTACAAAAGATACAGAATTGTTGGCACATGCCTTTAATCCCAACACTTGGGAGGCAGAGGCAGACTGATCTCTGTGAGTTCAAGTCCAGCCTGGTGTACAGAGCGAGTGAGTTCCAGGACAGGATCCAAAGCAGGACAAGGCCAATTCACAGCAGTGTAACTCCTGACCCATGTCATTGTGGATGACAGGATCACTCTGAGACAGATGCTGTCACGATAAGAAGTTCTGGGGTCTTACACAGGGCTGCCTGGCCTAACCTCTGTGAATAAGAGTTCCCAGGAGAAAAACAAAAATTGCACCTTCAACTGAACCTTCTGCAAGGCTGAGTACTGATTAGAACTGTGGAGAGGTTGTGATGAGGCAGGTCCAGAATCCAAGTACAATTTAACTTAGGCTATCTTTAGCCCCATAACTTGGCCACCTCTGTGAAGGACCTAACATCCTTTAATGACACATAAAAACCTTTTGTAATATATTAACTTAACAAATCTTCAGTTTCCACTAACCAAAAGGCTAAAATGTTATCAGGTAACAACTGAGGCCTATAGCTGAGTTTCTCTGCTTTGCTCTGCCTACTTCATGCATCTTCTACTCTTGTATTTAAAAAAATACCTTAATTCATGACTTTCTTTGCTCTGTTACAAAACACAAACAAATAAAGAAAAAAACCTTATCAAATTGTTACCACAGTGAAGCATGGAATTTGGGGTAACCTAAATCTATGTTAATGGGCCACAGTCACTCATATTTCACTCCTGAATAAACTCTCCTTTATCCCCTTTGATGTGACAGTTGTGGTTTTACATCAATACCTCCTCCATCCCTTCTGTCTTTAGAAGACCAAAGCCAATATGCCTTAGGAGTTTTCAAATGCCAGGAACCACTGCAAAATAAGCCAGCAAGTTCCTGAGTGCATAGAATTTGATACATGAATGGGAAGCCAGCTTCCCAGGCTAAATATTTTCCACTTGATTTAGTCTTCAGACCTACACTAAGTTCCCTCTTGTTCAGCATCTCTACAGGCTAATGTATCCTCAGCACTGTGATACTGTTCATTGTTTAAGATCAGCAGTGGTTCTTGACTGAATCTGGTCAGGGACAGACAACAGCCCATGGCGCTTGCATTATTATTCTCTGGGTATTATGTCTAGAAACAAAATAGAGATACATAATTGGCCTAGAGTGAATATTAGCATTGCATATTACTATCTTATTGAGCAATCTGAGTAAGCTTTAGAGCTGCTGGGGTGGGAAGAGGTAGGGATGTTCCTGGTTACAGTGCTCTCTCCTCTGGAGCAAATGGAGTACGGTTAAGAAACTGTTTCTTGGAACTGTAGAGCATGGCTGAGTTGGGTAGAAAGATGGATTTCCTTACTCTGAAGGAGATAACTCGTCCCAATTAGAGAAAAGTCCAATAACAGATAGCATCTTAACAGTTGCTCTGAGTGAACATAGGACAACGCTGACCTTGGCACCTGTGAATAGAGCTGCAATGTTTCCTAGACAATCTTAGCACTTTAATGAATAGGTAGGGATCTTGGTTAATTAGCACATCCATTGTTGAGATGCAGATGTGGCTGCTCACCCCAGTGGCTTCCTCTAAATACACTAGCTGTGTCCTAGTTTGCAAGGCAATTGTCCCTAGAACTCCCTCCCTGTTTATTAATTGCTCCTTTCCTACGAGTGAGAAGATTCTTAATAGGAACTCCAGGAAACTGAACATGCCTGAATACGGAGGAAAAGACTGAAGTGCTTTAGAACAAAGCCTCAAGGACCACAGACCTCACCTGGGAAAGAAGTGATCAAGACTACCCAGCATGACTTTTGGTCTCATCACAGGCCCTTTCCAGCCAATGATGTGAATTTCAGCTGGAACCCTAGGACCTCAGTTTGGCTTTGATTGCTTAAAAACAATAAGGGTTATTTTGCAGTTGAAAGCTACCATTTGGTAGAATTGAGAATGGATCATCTCCTACAATTGTCATAGCACCCCTCCTGCAGGCTGAGATACTGTCTGTATTATTCCCAGAGCAGGAGAACTAAGTAAGACTAGCTCAGTCCTCAGCAAGTTAGAATCAAGTCTGCCTCGCTTTCCTGCCCAGGCATACCACACAGACACACGAAGGAAAGATGACCACTCTCTCTTCTAACTCTCCACTCAAACCTGTCTCCAATGGCTAACCACCAAGATTGGTAATTCAGGATTTTTTCCCCTTGCTTCTAGCTTCTAGAAAACAATGTCTGAGTTCACACCCCAGCATCTTTGTATTTGTTGTTTGCTTCTTGATATCCTTTATGAAAACACATCAAAAGATAATTTGATGATTCTCAAAAGTCAAGCTAAATCAGGACTGTATAGACTTGAGGTCAAATCCAGACAATTGCTTGGATTATATAAATAAAGTATTGTTTGAACACAGACACTCAGTTTAACATTGTCTAGTGCTGTGCTTGTACTACAATGGCTGAATCAAATAGTTAAGGCAGAGCCCCTATGCCCATAGTGTTTAAAGTATTTACTATGTGGGCCTTAACATATCTTTCGCCTACCTCTCCTTAAGGAAAGCTGACTCTGATTTATTATTTAATATTGATTACAACCTAGGTATTTTCTACTCTGTTAAAGTTAATGGCAAGCTTGTAATCTGACAAAGAGATGTTGTTAGAGAAGAATCTTAAAGTTACAGTTTTATCACCTCGAAAAATCACCCAGCTTTGTATCAACTTTAGCTATCTCTTCTCAGCGGACCTTTTATTTCAGACCATATAAAACCACCATGCTCTCATTCTCTTCTGAATGGTTTTGCCATCCTAGTGATTGTCTCATTAGAAAGTTAAATCCAATTGTGATATATATGTAAGTTTTATCTCATATTTTCTCTCACACATTCTCTTTCTCATACACACATGGGAGAGAGATAGAGAGCTAGATAGATATAGAGATAGAGAGAGAGAGGAGAGAGTGAAGAGAAGAGAGAAGAGAGAGAGAGAGAAAGAAGAGAGAAAGAGAGAATTGACTTTGACATGCTCCTCCCATGTCATTTCTCTTCCTCCTTTGGCCCCTTTGCTTCCTTCTCCTGTGGCCCCGCTAGATGATAACAGTCCTCCATCCTGTCCTGCTTCCTGGCCTCAGTTTCTGAGCATTCTGAGAATACTCCCCTAGCACTTGGACACAATTTGTGAGCGAAGCAAGCCAATTTCCAGGTCTAAGATATCTGGTGAGGACTGAGAGGGTGTTTCTGTGTTCTTAGGTTGGTTTTGTCTCAGTGACAATTTTGTAGCTGTTATTATCTTCAGGGATTAGTGTGGGTTTCTGGCAGGGAGTGTTCTTGGCATCATTAGACTTAGCTTTCTGGAATGGGCTCCTTCAGTCTCTCAAAGTTATTATCTTTCTGCCCACATCTGCCCACGTCCACCCTCACCTGCCACCAGGGAAAAAAGGGGGAATCAGATTTGCTGTCACAGATAGCTCACTTTTCTTGGGGACTGCAGGAAGCATTGTATATTAAAAAGAGGTCATTAGCTCTTAGACACTGTCTGACTCCAGGCTCTGCTTTCTGGACTTCAGACAGTTTGAGAAACTGTCACCCGAGTGAGTGATCTCTTTAGTCTATGTGAGATAGAAATGAGGTGAGACACAGGGAAAGTCAGAAAAGGTCTTGGAGAGAAATACCATGATGTCAGAGAATACATGTCTTCTGTTTAGAAGTCAGTTGTGAAGACAAACAGGAAAGTGGGTGTATGCTCATGACCCCCAACTCTATGCATTTTTCAGATCCTTGTTAGAGAAGGCAATGTGTGCAGGACCTAAGATAAAGAAACAACCATGGGTAGGTTGGTATTTGTGGCACTGGTCTAGGTACTGTCTCCTTGCTATTCAATGCGCACACTTGCAGGATCACATCCTGAGCAAACACTTCAAAGATGACCCACAGATTTCAGATCTAAGCATTCATGGTTGGGTTTTGGGGAGGAAATCTGAGTATGCATGTGAGTGGAGTGTTTGTGGAAGGAGTCTCCTTCCACAAGTCAGGAAAACAGGCTCCCATTGAGTACATCCTTATGTTATAAATGTGGCATAAGTTAGAATAAAATATGTGGCATATAGATGTGGCATAAGGTAGAGTATATTAGAAAGGTTTCCCTCCATGAAGTCATGTTCCTACCTATTACTGCATCCTATCTTCCTGTGACAAGAGGAAAAGCATTCAATTCTAAGAAAAAATTTAAGCAAATTCCTTGAGTGAAAAAGAAAAACATGAACCAATCTCATGCAGAGATGGCTGTCATTAATACCAGAACCATTCTGGGGGGCAGGCTGGTGCTGGTGCAGGGTAGGGTACAATATCATTCCTTGGGCACAGATATGCAAGGCAACTGAGGGAAACCTTTGCTAACTGATTCTGGATTAAAGCAAGAGAGAGCCCCTTTAGGACATTTAGAAATCTAGTTGGGGCCCTAGTACATAAAGAAATGAAGCTGTAGCATTCAGCTTATTCACCCTCCCTAGATTAGACTAAACTATTTGGTTTTAGTCTAAGAAAGTGTTTCAAGTCAAAACAGTAGAGTTGCACATGTGTCTTGAAAATACAGCCATTTTGAGAGTGGGGAAGGATATTTCCAAGCGTTAGAAGTTTATAAGTTGAACAGAGTTGGTCAATTTCTCAAGGAGATGGCATTGGATCCATTCCTCCTCCTTTAGTTCAAAGTGGCAGGCAATGCTAATTCATCAATTCATCTTTCAGATGCGGGTGATAGCAAGGTTCAGAATTTCATGGCTTTCCAGGCTCATAGAATTAATTTCTCTTGGGTCAAAATATACTTCTCTTTGTTGGTTAAGAACACAGAAGAGGGTCCACACATACACATTTTAGAGGTCAATCTCCATCTTTCTTTCTGACTAAAAGGAAACTCAGAAGACTGCACTTTACATGTGGAGTGCATCTACTTGTATTTGATGAAACTTCGTGTGAAAGACAGGACGGGAAAGGCAGCCCATTAGCAACAATTGAGAGGGCAATGAAAGAATGCATTACCTGGAGATCAACAGAGTTTTTGCTGTGGTTGCTCACTCTGTTGCCTTTAGAAGGGAACTGATCCACTGAGGCCCTGGCTACACATAGCTCCAGCTTGAACAAGGAGGAAATGCTGTAGGCTGCACTTTAATGATGAATCAGAGGCTTGCCTCTCAAAAACCAGCAGAATCTCGGGGGAGTTAATATGTCCATAGCAGGTGGCTCACCATCACTGATTTTCTGGCCCAGGCTTCCAGGAAAATGACTGAAGTGCCCCAGGACAGTGTTCTTTGAAGTGTCACTTTCTAAATGACTATGGCACAAAACCACAGTGGCCTCAGGCTTCAGCAGCCCTGGAAAACCAATTCAGGGACTTCAACTCTCTTCATGTCCATGTTCCTAGGAATGACTTAATAATCTCTCTTGTTTAAGAATTAAAAGTTTAGGAGCTGAGTACATTTTGTTGTTGATGATGGTGAGCCATCAGTCACTGGTATTTTGTGAAAGAACCATCAAGAAAAACATTTCTTTTGGAAATGTGTGTGATTCTCAGGAGAAAAAGAATCCAAGCTCCCAGCTCCCACTCTGGAAAAAAAAGAAAAGCCAAAAAAAAAAAAAAAAAACCCAAAAAAACAAAAAAACCAAAAAACAAAAAACCCTTCAGTTGAGCTGTGGCGTCCCTCCTGGGAGAAAAAAAAAAGTTGTGGAAAATATAAGTTAGAAAGATATTCTTTTAGTATTCTCTATCTGCTTATTGGAAGAAATAGAAAACACGGTGGGCTCAGGTGCTGGTTGAGGAAAATTCATACCACGAGGTTAGGTATGTAAGGTCATGTGTAGAGAGTCTCAATATGAACCACTGTTCTAGAGCCTGGAACACCTACCAATGCTGTGACATTTCACTCCAGATCCATACCCCTAATCCTCACAGCCAACTTCAAAGCCACTGTCATTGTGGCAGATACTAGGATATTCAGATAAAGCCTGGCTGAAGAGCTAGAAGTGCAAAGATACACAAAGGATGCTTTGGGGTCTCATTTGAGATAAACAAGGACTGGTAATGTCACTGTTCCGAGTCCCTGAACATTACAGTCTTACATCAAAACTTGCTTACTTAGTTATCTCATTCGATCCCACAACTTGCATCTTCTGTTCTTGTCATTTATGTCAGGAAGACACACAGCCCCAAAGATCTAAATAAGAAAAACAGGGACCCTGGGCCACCAGAGAATAGGACTGGAGGGTAGATACACAAAGGGGGATGTCAGGGAGCAGAAACTGGACTGCAGGCCATTGAGACACTGAAAACATGGGGTACCCAATGTATACTGTGTCTAATTACAGTGAGCTATACAGGAGAGTCCCATATCTTCTTTTCCTTTAATATTACAGTTTATTTACTAAACATGTGCATTTTAGGGGGGTTGCATGTCAATGAACACGTGTAGAGGTCAGAAGACAACTTACAGGAATTGGTTCTCCCCTTCAGTATGAAATATAGGGATTTAACTCAGGTCCTCAGGCTTGGCAAAAAACACCTTTATTCACTGTATCATCTCAGAGACCTTATGTCCTTACTGTAGCTCTCTTTAGCCTTCCCTTGAATGAAATGATGCCCAAATAATTAGTTTGGACCATTTTATGTGGGATGACTGCATGAAGTTGGCAAATTTAAAATTCTAAATTTGAGTAAATGGTATGATAGTCAATCTTTATAATTTTATAGCCATTTCACCCGGCATGGAATGGATGCCTGTGAACTGCTGAGAGTCATCTAAATGTTTGCATGCTTGGGGGATCAGAGATGGCGTAAGAAGAGATAGCAGGGCTTGGGCTCAGCTATATCTGCCATCTCTCATATTCTGTATACTGATTTGGAAGAGACTGCTGAATCTCTCACTCCCTTCTGCTGGGAAGCCATGAGCGGTTTCAGTAAGCTGAGATGATGGAGTATTGTATCTAAGAGCCCCACACTGAACCGGCAAACACAGATAATTGAGTTACCTTCAGAATGATGGTTCACACTGAAAGCTCCTGGGTTTCTCTAAATGAGGAACAGCTGTGACTTTACAGTACCATACCGCCCTGCAAACATATACATTGCCGTTTCCAAGCCCACTTTGAAGAAACTGAAGTCTGGAGCAGGTTGAAAGTAGTCAGCAAATCTGTCCCTCCCATTATCACTTGTGTCTCTGGGAAACTCTGAAGAGGGTTGAGTGGCAGCCACACATGCTGCATCTTTGAACAGATGCACAGCCTGGTGCTCCATGGACCACAACCACAAATCCACACAGAGTCGCCAGGGACAAAGCCTGTAAAAGAGCCTACACCCACCACTTGCAGTTGCTTCCTTCTCATGGATCTGCAAATTACTTGTGGGGACTCAACTGATAACCAAGCAGATCTTCCCCTTGTGCAAGACAAACAGGAAAAACAAAAGGCAAAAAGGCAAATGAAGAGCTGATGCCATCCAGAACAGAACCCACCACATGGTCGACACTGATTTCTTATCTTGATGTGCCCCCAAAGCAGATGGCATTTGTTGGGCACAGTCAGATGCACCCAGACGGCTCACATGGCTCATTCCAAATAGCCTGCCTACTTGGAAATGGTAAAGTTCCCTAGAGATGCCAGTGTGGAAGGGGCCAACCCCTAACATAGCACCACAAATACAGCATGCATTTGCTTTTCTGTTTCTCTGAGCTCTGTGCTGAATGCTGCAGAAATCACAGCTAAAATACAGCTCATGGAATGATTGGGTAGTAAAAACAGACAACTGGCTTTTTAAGTACCATAGGGTTCACCTGTGCACCCTGAGAGGAACGGCAAGGAACACTTCACTGCTAAGTGTGTTAGCAGAGAAGACGTCCCAGTGGAGGTGGCCACTGGCTAGAGTCACAAAAGGTGAATGAATCAAAAAGCATGGTTGTTTGACACCCAAGAGGATGCTATTCCAGTGGAGGAACATCATACCAAAGACCTAGAGACACTTGTATCAAAAATACTGGGTGGGGTAGCTGAGACTTCCACTGAGGAAATATTCGTGCACTCTTTCTAGCTTCTCCAGAAATCTCTTAGAATGCAACTTGACTTTGGACTAGGAAGACAACTTGTTTGGGCCATTGCTATGCGAGTAGATAGACATGGTGTCAGCAGAGGTTTAGTATGAGCTTTGCATTTAGTCTTCACCTTCCCATGTCACTGTGAGGACATCATGTCTCCAAAAGTTCAGCATGCAATAGCAAAGAGGTGTGTTTAAATTAGACACAGACTCAACCTCAGCTGAGCTCAGACCAATCCTCCAAGCTTCAAAAGCTAACAGACCCCGTGTTCTTATTGTGGGAGACCAGTTTTGTTATTTAGCTATACTGACAATCCAGGCAAAGGATGGAGAGAGGGAAACTGGAGAAGGAAAAAACTGCCTCAGTTGAATGAAATGGCTACAGCAAAGAAGCAAAGGGAGATGAGGCTCTGAGTCATGAGGTCCTGGAATCCCTTAGATGACCACTTGACCACGCAACTTGGCATAGGTTTTTAACACATAGCAACTGTTTAGCAGACTGTCAGATCAGGAATCCAAGGGAATAGGCTGCACATGTAACAGAGACTATCTGTATCTCTGGATTGAGTAGGCACCACAGCCAAAATTTCATCTAGGACTATAGCCTAGAAATGTGTTTGAGAGTTTACAGAATATTCATTCAAATGCACACAGTTTAGATGAATATGAGTGGTGAGTCAGGATTCATATTTAAATTGTATTTAGTCTAATCATCAGACTCAAGAAAAATGAAAATAAGCCTCTACTAGCTAATATTATACATAATGAAAGGCCCAGTTACTGGGATCAAAAATATGCTCCCAGTGAACACTTATTTAGCGCTCAGTGTGTGTAATACATTGGCAGATCTTGAAAGATAAAAGCAGACTCTTTAAAATGGTCTTTTAGAAGTAAGGATATAAATGCAATTGTGTTTTAGGCATATTGTCATTATACCCCACTGCTGAGGCAACCTCATAATAGTCAATGCTGTGGTTTTGCCTTGAGAGGAACTTTTTTAGGGTGAAACCGACTAAGATATTCTCAGGGTCTCTGGATTTGCAAGTCCAAAGAGGTCTCAATGCCACTGAGGATGCTTGGAGCCAAATAAAGCAGGAGCAGCAGCATCTCTTGGCAAGGTTGGAGGTAATTTGTATCTTAACCTCTCCAGGCTCTATGGAGAAGCCTCTGTGGAGTATGAAGCCCAACAGACAGTCTGAGAAAGACAGTCAGGATGGAGGCGCTGAGAGAGAGGGGCAGGAGGACAGTGGTATGGGGAAGAACATACACTACAGAAAGATAATACAGAGAGAACTTTGATAGATGCCACAGTGCTAAATCCTGCCCTGGGTACTCTCTGAAAAAGGTGACTTTTACCTTCCTGCCATCTCAAGGGCTGGTGACCATAGTCAAAGCAATACCAACAAGTCATATGGACTCATCATAAAAGAAGATAGCTTCCATGTGGTTCTCTTGTGACACCTTTGGTGTTCTGAGACACAGCTGAATGACCTACCTGCGATCTGCGTGGAATCCCAGACCACTTAGAGAGCTCGTGAGTACATATATGGACCCCATCATGCATAGCTCCAGATGACAACTAGCATCCATTGCCAGACTTATAATAGCTTTGGGTGATTCCATGTCCCAGGGCCAGTACCTTTAACCTTTGCACACTGCTGTTAAGAGACCCTGTCCTAGCTTGCTTTCTGCTGCTATGATAAACACCATGTCCAAAAGCTACTAGGGAGGAAAGTTTTTATTTCAGCCTACAGACAGTCATGAAGGAAAGTTGAGGCAGGAACTCAAAACAGAAATCCAGAGGCAGGAACTCATACAGAGACTGTGGTGGAAGGCAGTTTACTGGTTTGATTCCCAGAGCTTGCCGAATTTTACTTCTTACCTAAAACCACCTGCCTAGGGGTACCCCCCACATCAGACTGAGCCCTCCTGCATCACTAATGAAGAACTATCCCACAGACATGCTTGTGAGGTTCCCTCTTACTATATGATTCTCAGGTTGTGTCAAGTTGACAAACAATAACAATAAAAACCCAACCCACCAACCAACCAACCAAACAACCAAACAACCAAACAAACAAAACCCAACTAACCAGTGCTGACCCTGACAATTAGAAAGGGGACAATAATTCCCTTTGTGCCCCTTCTAACACCCACTGAATCTGCTATGCCTCATCGGGTGTAGGGTTCTTTGTTACCCAGGAACAGACAACAGGAGGAAGTGTATGGTGAGGACAGCATCCCAAGTATTTTCCTTGGGAGTAAATAACTAATAATAGCTCCTCTACTCCACACAAAGAAGAGTTTCTACCTTCCAGTCCTCAGGCAGAAAGAAAAGCCAATGAAAGGTGTACAGATACACTGTGTTGCACAGAGTCTGGAATGGTGCCCATCCAGTCAGAACAGCGGTTCTCAACTGAGGTGATTTTGCCCACCAAGGAAAATTTGGCAAAGTCTGAAGACATTTTGGAGCATCACAAGTTGGGGAGGCTGTGCTACTATTGTGTAGTGAGTAAGGGCCAGGGGTGCTGTCCTGCTCAGGGCTACCAGTAACAGATAATCATCCGGTCCACAATGTCAGTCACGCTGAGATTGAAAAATTCTCCTTTAGAAGATGGCAAGTACTGAGTGTCAGGCACTTTGCTAAGAATGTGCCATTTCACAGAGGAATGCTACCTGGGCCAAGGACAAAACGATGACAAGGTATGATTGAAGCCTCTTGCTGGTCTTCCAGGTAATAAAGGAAACAGCATCTGCAGGCTGTCTAGCTCAGGGTGCCCAGCCCACACACTGCCCTTTCTGAACCTGCTTTCTCCAGCAGGCTCCCTTTAAAGTGGCATCATTAGCCACCTGTTCTTAGACTCACTCTGGAGAACAACTTCTTTTGCAAAACATATATATTCATTAAAGAGAGCGAATTTTAGGATTGTGTGTCTGCTGCAGGTGGCCAGGAAACACAGTGTAGTAAAAACATCTAATTTCTGGGTAGCACTCACATGCTTCTTTGTCAAAAATCCAATGGAGGTGGGAGAAGGAGGATGCTGTGACAATCCTCTCCTTTATCCCAGTACAATTGAACAGGATGCACCTGTTCTGTGTCAGGGACTGGCAGTTGGGGTAGAAGGAGACACTGTCCTCCAAACTGCTAGGGTGTTTTCACGTGGCTGGATGAGAGTCTCCTTCAGGGAGATTTACGCCCTGTTTACCTTCAGTGTGAGGAAAAAACGCCTGAAAGTCCCCTTCCCTTTTCAGGCAGGGCAGAGATTTCCAGGCTGATTTATGGGCTTGCTCATGCGACAGTAGAAGAAGTTACTTTGCATGATCCACCCTCAGTGAGGCAGGCAGCATGGTCAAAGGTGCCCAGCTGGAACGAGGACAGTGCAGCACACATATTCCCAACAGACTTCCAGAGGAAGGCGTTCCAGGGGGCTGAAAATCATGACAACACACGATAGAAAGAGAGGGCAACAGATGCCTGAGACTGCCAATGTTTCTCCAAAGCGACAGTGGCCTTTTGTGTCATGGGGTAAACAGGAAAACAACAACAACAACAAAAACGACATAAAACACAACTCCTGCTGGGTGACAAGGTCACTGTCCAGTTATCTACCAGACAGGTTCCCTGAGAGGATGAGGGAAGAGAGCTCCATCTATAAGCCCCCCCCCACCAACCCCGCACTCCATCATGAGAAAGCTCGGAGGCAAATGGCAATTGAGAGCCCTTTCTCCAGTTGCTCAGAACACCTCACTATTACTTCAGAATTCTCAGTCATCAAAATCAAGGGAAGTCTAACAAACTGTCACAGCCCAGAGGAGCCCAAGGAGATGTGGTGACAGTCTGGATGGAATGTAAGGTCCCAGGTGAGGCTCAGAACCAAGAGGAGCACATCAATTGGCAATTAAGGGAATCTGAGTGAACACTGACATTAGTTAATACCAATCAATTTATAATAGCTTTAGTTAACATAAACACTGACTGATTATATCAAGTATTTCCTGTTGATATTAGGTGGATGTAGCAGGGTAAATTGGTTTATGATAATTCTATGTACTATCATTTGAAAACAAATCTTATAAATCTAAGCTTACTTTATTTTAAAAAATAAATCCATTTAAACAACAACAGGAAACAAAAGAAACAAAAGTGTAGTGTTATCTTCTTCACAAGGCTGTTAATAACACCATCTACAGTTACCTCTGCATTTATGAAAATTCACATATTTTTTACCAAACATGCCAAACATGGAGTTATTTTCTACTGAGAGGTGGGTTTTTTATTTGTTTGTTTGTTTGCTCTTTTTGTTATTGTTGTTTTGTTTTCCAACTTCCTTAAAAGAGGTTCGCTGGTCCTCCTTTACAAGCCTGCCCAGCATATATTACCACCCTGTTTTGTGTCCAAGGGAAGGCAAATAAATAAAAGATACATGCTAAAACTGAAAGAAAGCCACACTTCACAAACTAATCTAGGCTGAGACAAAACATGTTTCAGGAGGACATCTGCTGAGCAAGAACCAGGTTAGACAAGAACAAAGGATATGCCATTCTGCAAGGGGAGCTGGAGTGGACCCCAAACTGGTCCCTGTGGTTCATAGCACTCATTTCACAAGGAGCTATTTGGACTTTCACCGGAATTTTGTAGTCTATCAAGCCCCATCAGGAGGATAGGGAACTGGGACTCAAAGGGAATTTTATGCTTTGCCCATGTAGTAGATGGTGGAGAAGTGGCTGAACCTCTAAGCCTGGGCTCCTTCTACACAATGCAGTGTTGATGTTCTAGACACGAGGAAGCCAGAACAAATGGATATGAGAGTGAGTATAGCTCTACTGCTTGGACAGCATTGGTTAACTGTGAGATGTGCACTGCTTTTCCAGGGTCTGAGTATCTGAGCGGAGCAAGCAGCCCATGTGCATGCTGGGAGCCACAGGGCAGATGGAATTCAGCTAAGGACCACAACTGTTTTAAGACCCCATATGCTTGGGGAAAGCCCAGTGCCTGATAGGATTCTAAGATCCTCTGGTTCCGGCCTCAGGGGTCTAGTTTATGAGCTGGAAGTTGATTTCAAGTTTCTCATGTGAAATCAGATTTAGAAAATACTGAGATGGGCAGTCCCTTTTCCGTTTAAATTTCCAAGAATAACTTCACAAATCTCACTGTGATTCCAATGGGCCTTTTCTGGCCTTCTTACTACCCTTTCCTTGGAGAAAGACATTGTGTGTGTGTGTGTGTGTGTGTGTGTGTGTGTGTGTGTGTGTGTGTGGTTGTTTATGTGTGTATATGTGATCTGTCTGCATGTATGTGTATATGTGTGGTATATGTATGCATATATATATGTGATTGTTAATGTGTGTATTGGGATGTGTATGCATGTATATGTATACTATGCTATGTGTTTATATGTGTATATGTGTATGTGTTTTGTTTGTGTATGTATGTGAGTTTGTGTGTATATGTGTGGTATGTGTGTGTTTGTGTATATGTGTGGTGTATGTGTATGTGCGTGTGTTTGTATGTATGTATGTGAATCTGGTGTGTGTGTATGTGTGTGTATTTGTATAATGCATCTGTGCTTCCTGTGATTTTAGAAAAGCACCAACAGTTCAAATGACAAGCATTTATATGATCCATTTATCCATCCTTTATGTATAAATGAGGTCCAAATTCCATGCTTAAACATGGACTCTCCACCTTAAAAGCAAAGAAACAGATGATGTGAATGCTGATCATACCCAATGATGAGGGCATGTATGTGTTGGGGGTGGGGTATTGCTCTGCTGAGATGAGGCACCCACGGTATCATACAACACATTCTTATTTTCTCCTACAGAGCAGAATATGTGGGCTTGGGTCTGCTAGCCATAGCCTTCATCTCTGCCCCCTACCTCATTAGAGAGCAGCCACACACACACACACACACACACACACACACACACACACACACACACACTACCCCACTGTCTATCTGGATACGTAGACAAGCTCAGTGCACATTAGGCTAAGGAAACAACTAGCTGGCTTACAGTTGGCCAGGGAGGGGGCTGCATCTATATGGTGAGTACTTTGTGGTCCCAAGGAAGGATAGTTTACCCGGCCCTTTCATTTCCCTTGATGTGTGTTCCTGGTGTCTTGCAGCAAAAGCTCCCTGAAGACCAGTGCTCAGATCAAAGCACCATTGCACAATTATCCAACATGGGGTCCCTACAAATAAGATTCCAATGAGTGAGTACCTGGGAATTCTGAGTAAACATCACTAAGTGAGTGGAGACACATGGGGTCCTATTACT
Source organism: Cricetiscus sungorus (assembly GCA_030556225.1). Taxonomy (NCBI): domain Eukaryota; kingdom Metazoa; phylum Chordata; class Mammalia; order Rodentia; family Cricetidae; genus Cricetiscus; species Cricetiscus sungorus. The sequence continues at coordinate 16,676,475 of JANBXA010000642.1, forward strand.
TACTTTTTCAAACTAAAGAGTGCACAGGGAAGTATGAGGCAAGCTAGGGTGGTCCTGCCTCCAGAGCCTGCAGTAGTGATTTTCCGCACCAGATGAGCTAATTAGCAGTAAGTTACCTCGAAATCCAGACCCTGGTGCTTCACCCCAGATTTCCTGAATTTAAAACTCTAGAGGAAAAGCCAGACAGGGATCTAGATTTTCAAGAATCTAGAGTCAAGAGCTCAGGCTTTGAAGTCAGGCTGCCCATGTCCTGGTTAGGCAAAAGATTCAGCATGCACATCATATTAGTGTCCACCTGCATTAGTTAGCTTCATGCTACAACAATAAAATAATTAACTCAGAAGGAAGAACTTAAATGTGACAGTTCACTTATTAGGGAGAGGTAATAGTAGCTCACAGTTCTGAAGATTCTAGTCCAAGACCACAAGGACTCATTGCTTTGGGCCTTTGCTGGAGGATGCCAGATGGCAACAGTAATGGGTACATGGTAGAGCAGATGGCTCACCTCATGGCCAGGAAGACAGTAACTAAATATAAAAAAGGACTACCTGCTGGGGTCCCACAGTACCCCACTCCCCTGTTTATTTCCATGGCATAAAGATCTCTCCTAAGGGTCCACTCCAACCAAGCAAAAATTCCCATTACAACTGTAGTACCACCACAACTATAGTGCCACCCTGATGGTAAATATGTTGAAACATTGCTCTTTGAGGGACACTCATCCAAACCATAGATAGCATCAGTCCATGCAGAAGCTAACCTATGCAGAAAGTTAAGCCTGTTTTCACAAACAAACCCCTCAACTAGCTCTAGGCTCAGTTACTGCTACCAGAAAACCTAAAAATGACAATGCCACCCATATGTCAATTAGTGGAGCTTTAGGCTCCATGACACCTTAATCATGTGTCCAATCCAAGGCTCAGGAAATTAGACTAACAGCTACTATGCTCTCCATCATGAGGAGGTCAGTCCCCCAACTAAACCTGGGTGTACCTCCATGAGCTGTGACACCCAACAACATTTCCTTTACTCAAGGAACTGCAGTTATGAAGGTGTTGGGCCTTACTTATCCTAGGGTTGATTTCTGCTACCCTGTCTGAAACCATAATCCCTTAGTGTCTGTAAGTGTGACCTTGTTTGGACACAGAGACTTTGCAGTTCACCCAATAGAGATGAGAACACCGTAGATACCCCTAATCCAGTATAACAGGTATCTTTAAGAAAGTGATAAATTTGAACACAAAGAAAGGCTTGTTCAACTGAGCATGGTGGGACTAACATCTGGGAAGTAGAGGCAAGCGGACAAGGGGACTAGGAATTTAAAATCATTTCTGATACAACCTAGGCTTCATGAACTTTAGTCTCACAAAAAACAAAACAAAACAAACAAACAAACAAACAAACAAAACCAACCACCAACCAAACAAGAGCAATAGCGACAAAACCCCAAAGCTAAGTTCAAAGAAAAGAAAATGTAAAGACACAGGAGAAAAGTGTCTATACTCCAAGGAAAGGCTGCAAGCTCCCAGACCCTTCCCTCTCAGTCCCCAGAAGGAACCAATTGTGATGAACCCTGAACTTGGACTTCCAGTTCAGGAAATGGCAAGACAATACAGTTCTCTTACTTAAATTGTTTTTTGTCTCTGGGAAACAGCTCTGGGAAACGAAAATCCCCAACAACCTACAGTCACCTACCGGCTTCTGGGGCTGAGAGAAGTCTGGAATTACCAATTTTAAACTTGCAAATGTCAAGTTCCTGAAATCTGTGTCTAAAGCATGGCTTGCTGAATTCCGTCTGGGACAGTGGCCCTCCTGGACCAGCAATAGTGCTGCTCATAGGAGGAGGTGACTGCATACTGTTTCCATGGGTTTTCATCCACCCAGCAGAAAGGTAGTGAGGAGGTCGCACCCCACCCTTCCTGGGTTCACGTCTGCAGTACCATGTGGCTCATGGTGGCAGCTCTGGGACAATCAGCAGACGCCCAGCCTGCTGCCCACTGAGTCCAGACAATCAAAGCCTTTTGTAGTCATTTCTCTGTAGCACAATTCACACACAGCAGCGCAGCAAATGGTCCCATGAAAAAAAGGCAAAAGACAGAAGCCCTCCTTATCTAAGCTTCAGCTTTAATACACCAAAAGCAATTGCTTTACAATCTAAGCTTGGCAAGTCTGCACTGCCCTGCCAGGCAGGTGGAAGCTGGGGTGCTGTATGCTAGGCAGAGTCAGTTCCAAGCCCCACTTCCATTAGTGTGTGTGTGGGGGTGTGTGGCAGACATGGCTGCAAGATCTGTATACTGAGCAGTGGGAGAATCTATCTGCCAAGCTGCATGTCAGAGGGTGGGCACTGGAGGTCAGCTACTGGATGAAGTGGAAAAGCAGGGACAGTGATGCTAAGCCCCCAGGTGGTTCTCAGGAATTGCCACAATTCTTCAGACTTTTCTCTCACTACTCCCTGCTTGGGCGTCAACAATACTGAACAACTGGTTCACTCCAGTTCAGATCTTGTTTCTACCACACACTTGACTGGGGCCTTAGTTTCCACTTCTGTGTAACGAAGAGGTAAACATCAACTCTCCGAGCTCATTAAAGGGATGGTTAAGTGAGACAAGCCTCTAGTGCTTCATGGTGCCCAATGTTGTTTCGTAGACCTATGAACAATCATCAGTTCTTTCAAAGAATAAGCTGATTTACCAGTATTTAGTCCAAAATAATCTCCAACCCACACAGATCATCAAACGATCAGTAATGGGCTCTCTCAATTTAGTTCATCTACCCCCAAACCCCAGTCAGAGATCTGTCAAGGACTACCCTGCACTTTTCTGGTGTCTACTCTAAGCTAGGGTCTGGAACCATGGTTCTATGAGGAGAGAATTTCCAACAGCTGTAGAGTTCAAAGAAGTAAAGTTATGTGGGGATGCCTACCCCTCCTCGACCACACAGACACAGTTCTGCCTACCCCTTCTCTGTGGTGATATATTGTTTATGATCTAATAAAGTTTTCCTGGAGATCAGAATACAAAACTAGCAACAGCCATAGAGGCTGGGCAGTGGTGGCACACACCTTTAATCCCAGGGCTCAGGAGATGGATCTCTGTGAGTTCAAGGCCACCTTGGGCTACATAACAGTGAATCAGTCTAAACGAGAAACAGAGCTCACACCTTTACTCACAGCACTAGAGAGGATATAAGGAGAGCAGTGCAGTCTCAGGTAGCAGTCTGAGATTTGGTGAAGAGCATTGCAGTCTGGAGATGCAATCTGAGGTTCGGTAGATCAGCCCTTTGGTCTGTGCACTGGTAGAGGTGAGAGCTCTCTGGTGGCACGGTCTGGCCAACTCCTTGTGTCGCACTACACAGTGATGCCCACCCCTCCTCAACCACAGAGACACAATCCTGCTCAAGTTTTCTGTCAGTACATCCCCTCTCCCCTCTTCTTGGAATGTCTTAAGTTCCTGGCCCCAAAATTGTATGTATGTGACTAAATTAATACTGGTACTGTGAGAATAGAGGCCATCTGACACCTTCAAAGTGATTTCTTTGTCTTTTTTTTAATTACAAGTAATGGCAAATTGATGAGCAGTGTGGCATCTGAGTCTATGGATGGGTCTCCTGCTGCCTTTAACTATCTCAGATACAGTGGCTGGTTCAGTCCAAATGAGGCTTCCAAACCACATCACATGGAGGGTCCAGGGCAAGCAGGACCCAAGAATAGGAGTGAGTGGGTGCCTAGTCCCACTGTGGCTCAAGTGAAAAAAAGTATTTTCAAGTCATCCATGGCCTCTGAGCAGGTGCATGTGACTCGTAAGAGTCTCTTCAGCACCTTCTCCCCTACTCAGGGATCTGTGGGAACAGAATAGAAAGTGGCTTGTATTTTCCAACTTCTGTCATCCTAATAGACCACAATCACTAAATGGTAATTAGCTGTATCCCTTGATTTCATTTTCTAATGTCAGTGGAAGCTCGCAGGTGGCCACAGGCAAGCTGGGTTGCCTGCTCTATGCTTGGATAGTCATCAGGACAAGGAGAAGCCTACCATGGTATTTTCCCACTCAGCCAGTGAAGAGCTCTGTGGCCCCGGATGGACCACTGTCATCATAAGGGCTATCAGGACACAGCCAGGAACTACACATCCTTTTGGAGGAAGGCACCTTAGCTGTGGCTCTACTAACTATGCCCTGGATTTGGCTCCTGCCCTGGATGCTCAGGCTCTGAGTCTGCCTGGCCAAAGGAAGCCACGAACACTAACAATGATGACACAGTCCTGAGGTCCTGGCTACATGAATATTAACACCCAGGGTTAGCTTTCAGATTACTGACATGGATTTTTAGCTTGCTTATGAGTCCCATCTACTTCTGTTGCCTCTCAGCCCAAACTCCAGGGCCCACCTGATCTGCCTCTTCTTGGTTCATTTTTCCTCCTCCGTGGATAGCTCTGCTATCTTGTGTGATGGGAGGGGGTGTTCCAAGTGCCTACACGGCATCATCCCTCCAGGACACCAGTGTAGGAGACTGGGTTGCAAGAGAGAAGAACCAGAGGGGTGCAATAAGAGCAAGACTGTAATCAGTCCACGTCACTGAATTTCCAGGAAGGCTAACATGGAAACTTGACAGTATTCTAAGATGTCTGGACTTTGATGGGAGCCACAGAACTACTACCTAAGAGTAGTTCTGCTGAGAGGCTGGAGGGCAGGGAACCCTTTTCACCTGAAAAGTTGTTCTGATTCCTCTGAAGCGATTTACTCCATGCCCCATTCACTCTGACCCTTAGCAGATCACACCCTGATTCTTGTTCACCAGCCTCCCGCTGTAGCTCAAGGGCCTCCAGGGCAGGAGCCCAACCCTTCCCTCTCTGCTTCCTCCCCCTCCAAGGCTAGCCTGGGCCCTTGTACAGAACAGGCTTGTTTGCACGCTCCTTGTGCAAACATGACAGAGCTGCAATATAAGAAGGCAGACCAGAACCTTCAGCTGGGAAGTGATGATGCCACCCCACCTGCTTTTGTGACTACCACCTCACAGCTACTTCTACTTATTCAGGCGATGTCTGTGGGATGAGCTATTCCTTTGTGGGTTGAACAGGTGACTGCCTCTGCTCATTCCACAGTGCCCTTCTGTAATAAATGACAAGCAATGACTTTATAATTACATTTCTCCTTCTGGGGTAGCACTGGTATGTTTTTCCTAATGTACATTTATTATTTACTACCATTACTAGTTTTGAGGCAAGATCTTGTTGTATAGCCCAGGCTAGCCTTGAACTCATGATGTCCCTGCCTTTGCCTTCCAAGTACTGGGATTATAGGTATGCACCACTGTACTTGACATTTTTATATGAAATACATTCTTTAAGGATGGAGCATCCTCCCAGGATAAGGGCACTGCCACTTTGCAGATGACAAAACTAAGGACTGAGAATCAGCCACTGCACCAAAAGTTAAATGGAGAGCTAAGAGAAAGCCAAAAAGCCTGCTCTGCTATCTTATGCTGCTCTTTCTACAAGACTCTGCATGTCCTTGATTGAAGTGGCATATCATCCAGACAGAAAATCCATGCGTATATTTTCATTTTCCCAGGCTTTCTTTAACAGTAGGCTGAATATAGAGCTACAAGGATCTCTTAGGCCAGTGTTTTAGTCCTAACAACTATCTATAGCCTGGCCTAATTAACTCACCCACCATAACAGTGATTATAAACCAGGACTCACATTCTCTTCAATGCAATATCCATCATAATGTAATTTCTGTTACATAAAAATGAAAATACTGTTACATATAAAATATAATTATAAAATATTATAGTATGTATTGTTATATTAATAATATTATTATAAATATGTCTCCTCTCTGATTCACACTGTAAATTGCTATGGCAGAACTGAAGATGAGTGAGGATGACACATCTTGTGTGATGGGAGGGGGTGTTCCAAGTGCCTACACGGCATCATCCCTCCAGGACACCAGTGTAGGAGACTGGGTTGCAAGAGAGAAGAACCAGAGGGGTGCAATAAGAGCAAGACTGTAATCAGTCCACGTCACTGAATTTCCAGGAAGGCTAACATGGAAACTTGACAGTATTCTAAGATGTCTGGACTTTGATGGGAGCCACAAAAACACAGAACCAATATGTCCTATCTGGAAGAAGTCTTGGGAGGAATGTGTTTCACTCATCCATCTAGAAGACTGACACACTGAGACCCAGATATGGGGTGTGTCTTGTGAAAAGTCACATGAGTAGTAAACCAGAGTTCTGGTATAGACAGTCTAAGGGTGGAAATAGATCAGCCTATAGGGAGATACACAAGGTGGAAGATGCTGATCTTCTAGGTATAAAATCTGTGTGCTTACAGTAAACAAGGCAGAGTCACCTGGTAAGAGGTCCCCAAAGGAGAGGCAGTTGGAAAGAAATGGCCCATCATCCCCTGAGCTTTATCTGTATCCCACTCAGAATCAGGTGCTTCAGGCTGTATGGGTTCCTTCATTCATGTTAGCAGCCCAGGAAGGAAAGGACCATGAACTCAGTTGAGATGGAGATGAAACTTTTAGAGAAGTTGGATAACCTCCCTAAGTGCACATGAACTTGACTTAGAATGAAGCTCAGTAAGGCCCCCAAACTCAATCTCTTCACGCTCAACTGAACTCCCTGAATTTTAAAGCACTACTAATGTCTGGAATGAAAGGACAGTAGAAGTCTTTCACTTCTACTTTTCACTTCAGTAGCTACTTTTCCCTCCTGCCTGTCTGTGCCTGTCTATGGAGGAAGGGCAAAGTGACCTCTCTATAGATTTTTTTCACCATAAAAGGCAATTAAGCTCCCCTGGGAGCTGTTTAGATCAGAAAATCCAGCTTGTACTCTGGGAAAGGCATGCGGGTCAACAGAGGTAATCACAGCATCTGAACTCCTCCATTGACTCTGTTGCATCCAAGATAAGAAGACCAAGTCCATGACAATAACACTTCTTGTCCACTTGTGACAGACAACTGTTTATCTAAGCACAAAGAAACACAGGCTTTTCATATGGAAGCATACTGACTTTGAACATGGCAATTCTCATATCTGCAAAACATCAGTGTATGTAGACCTCACTGAATACATGGCATGTCTTTCTGTTCCAAGAAAGGTTGGGTTTCAGACTCTTAATGAGCTTTTCCTCTAGGACAGGGCTTTGTAGCCTTTGCCCCTGGCCTTCTCCCTGACTTTGCACTGACTGGTTTCTCCTGCAGTAACACTACACAGCAGTAGTGTTATGTTTCCCCCACATCTCTGCATCTTCCTTCTGCTGATGGTCCCTCCACAGCCAACTCTTACCCCACTGACTCAGGGTTAAGATATATCAGGAGACAATCTATCAGTGCTTCTGCCAGGCGAGAGATCCTGTTGGTGCTTTCAAGGTCCTGTATGCTCCCATATACTTCCCTTTTCATGGTGCTATCTTTTATTCTCTGTTTTGCTTCTTCACTAGAACAGTGATAGGATTGATTCATGTCTGCAGTCCCAGAACAAATTATTAGGGAACACTGAAGAATAAACAGACAAATAAACTAACAAGAACTGAAGGGCTTCAGAGGGAAGAAGCACAGTATGTTTTGCCTTGGATGCTTCCTGACTTGATGGAGAAGAACAGCCTTTTGATTTGGGCCTCTCTTTGAAGGAGACAAAAGGAGGACATCAACATTAACCAAGGGCAGATACAGAAACAAAATATCATATGGGAATCCTGGTGGAAACATCAGCTACTTTGGCTATACTATTAGGGCTATGGGATGCAACTAGTTAGGACACAGGGCAGAGCTCAGGTAATTGAGTACCATGCCATTTTATGTGATGTCAAAGGTTCCCCTTTGTGGAGATGTCAAGCTGAAGTCCCATGTCTGAGGGAATAGTCAGTGATTTTATGTCAAGGAAAGGGACCGTTCCTTTGGCAGATTCAGCTCAATAGTTGATGATGTTGGTGAGCAGAACCAGTGACAGAGATTGTTCCACTAATACAGGAAGCTTCAGATCTCAACCCCATAAATGTGATCTGCAGTGCTCCTACAAAATCAGGGGAACATTTTTTTTTGAGGTTGAACTGAATTTCTTTTTTTCAGTCAGGTTAATGTTACATGTATTTTATAAACAAAACATCAGTCCTTTCACTAAGGGCTGGGGAGTGCTCTGTGAATACCTAGAGTAGCAATTCTCAACTTGTGGGTCATTATCCCTTTAGGTGTTGAATGATGCTTTCATAGGGACCACCTAAGACCATCAGGAAACACAGAGATTTACATTATGATTCATGACAGTAGCAAAATTAGAGATACGGAGCAGCAATGAAAATAGTTTTATGGTTGGAGGGTCACTACAACACAAGGAACTGTATTAAAGTGTTGCAGCATTAGGAAGGTTGAGAACCACTGACCTAGAGTATAACTTGGAAACAGATATTGTGATCACCTTCTAACCAAGGGTAGGCAGCATATCTCAGAATTAAGTAGAGTGCCATGAGGTAGATGATATGCATGATGAATAAGAGAGGAAGTCATAGAAGTAGGCTATTGTGACCTATGGACAATGCATCTGGAGAAACTGAGATTCTCCAACATCATTATTAAATAAACAGAAGATCTACAGCTAGAACTTAGGTCTAGATTCAGTTAATGGACTTAAAAATTCCATATTAGCTCCCTTAGGAAACACTGGGTAGAATACCAGGGAATTTATCGAATGCACACTACATATGAGACATTTTTCTAAGATTTTTCCACACTGTGACTCATTACATGCTCATGGTGACCTATGAGAAAAACAAAACAAACAAAAACCCTTGTTTTGCATGCAAGCAAACTGAGGATAAGAGAGGTTAAGTAGTGTGAATAAGGTCATTTGGCAACAGATGCATGTTTAACTCTTTATTTTCCCAAGTCCATTGGTTTATCCTTGTGTTAACATACACTCTATAAGGATTCTCCATCTTCCATGTTTTCAGAAAGCCTTCATCCACAAATAGCATTAAGACTTGTGCTATGAGGAGATATTTTTCATCACATTTCCATTTAGTGCTCCTAGGACTCTAGCTTCAACAAAACTGAAGAAAGGGGGGAGTGAGGAGCATGGGAAGGTATTGAATTCAGTATTCATAAGACTACCCACACTTCTGTAACCTTCTGAGGGAGTGCTGAAAGAGGAAGTCTGTACATTAGGAAGCTCCTGGAATGTGTTCAGAGGCTGAGACTGGAGAATGAACAGGACTAGGATGAAGAGGATGGTTTGAAAGCTGTCAGTGCCTTCCTGAGAGCTGTAGGGAGGATCCAGGGATGAACGTATTCACTTACTTACCAGATGCCAGGGAATATTTGCTTTCTGTGGTTGGTTTGGGGACTTACTAACCCAGGCTCATAAAGATAACTTGTTGCTTTCTAATGAAGTTATACCAAGAGCAAGGTCAAGGCCCCCTGAAGGTAGGCAGAACAGCCCACAACTGCTAGCTGACTTTTGATTCCTTGAGCATTTATCTGGGGAGGCTTGAGAGTGTGAGGGCATCCAGGTCTTTCTCCTGATAGCTTAGCATTTGATGAGAACAACTGTTAGGTTTCTACATGCAGTTTCATTAAACAATGTGCTAGCAGCCAAGTGTGTGTGAAGAGTAGTTGGAAACAATTATCTTACACCAAATTCTTTAGACTCCAGGGCTGGAAGCATGAGAAGTAAAGGAAACAAGGGCATGGCACTTCTCCAAATTAGTCTCCACCAAGCACTTAGGAGGCAGGCTTCACAGCTGCCCTCACCTCATTGATTAGGACACAGAGGTCATGGAGGTAATGTGGCTTGCCAACGAACACATGGCTGTCATTAGAACCAGGATTTGAACAGGAATTATCTGACTCCAAAGTCCACACTCTCTGGAACATATCAGGGATTGCATCAGATTTCTTCCCTGACCACCCTCTCTGAAGTTTGAAGTGAAGCATAAGGAAGATGTGGCTAGAAATGTGACCTACATCCTCAAATTGAGGCTAGTAGGACATTGATTCTATCTAGGTACAAGAAGGCTTTGGGTCCCTGAAAGGCATGAAGTTGCTTCATAAACCACCTGTTGCTGAGGCAACAGGAAAGGCTGTGAGTGCAGAATAATAACTGTGATATGGAGAACCATAGGAAAAACTGTTACCAGGCTGAGTATGAGTTATTGATTGGACACAGTAAGTTTGGCTTCAACTCTAATGATTCTCTGTTTTCCCCCATAAGAATTAATCCTGGCTCATATTCTCTCTCTGACCCTCCTCTATCCTCTCTTGCTCTCTCTCCCCTTTCCCTCCCATCCCACCTTCCCTCCTGCCCTTGCTCCATCTCTCCCTCCCTTCTCCTGTCTGTGTATGTATGGTTAGCTTGCCCCCATTGTCCTTCTGTATACTTTCTCATATGTCTTTAATGATAGCAACTTGTTTGCAAGAGCCATATATGTATCACTTTAATAAGATTTTTTTTCTGTGCTGTGGGTAATCAGATTTAATCACATTCTTAAAAAGTTATTCTTCAGGGCAAATGCTTTTTATTAATCTTAGCAATGGTGGATAAAAGGTCAGGTATAAAATATTTCACATCTAGGAAATTGACCTTTAACTTTTAAAAGAGATGTCTAGTGCAAGCATGGTTATAGAGGGCAGTTTGGGAAAATGTCACATCAAATTGCACAGGTCACCAAGAGCTTTGTCTGGAAGCACAGGGACAGAAAGAAAGCTGTAGGCTCTAGTCAGCTTTTAGCTTTTCCTCCTGGATCCCACATCATCAGTAGAATGTCATGACATTCAGGACCATGGCTAGCACCACGTCAACTCCTTCATTAAGAGGACAGCTGAAGAAAAAAGATGGAGGGAGGCCTTGGGCAGGTGAGAATAGTCCATGGGAAAGGAAAACTACAGGCAAGGTTGGTTAGCTGAGTTTGATCCCTGGAATCTGTATCATGGAGGAAGAGACCCACCTTTTTAAGGTGTCTTCTGACCTCTGCATGTTAGTGGATATGCACACATTCACACAAATATAATTAAATGTAATAATTTCTCCTCCAACAAAAGATGATTGTTTTTGGAGAAGCCTATCTCTAAAGTTCTTGGGACTATGAAAGGAATGAAAATTACCCTGAACTTTATATCTATTATGTCTTAATATGCCAATCTCTACATCCCTTAACAAAACAGAGCCGATCATTTGGATGCAAGAAAAACTTCGACAATAAAAAGCTATGCTTGGGAAATTCCCAACACTGTCATGGATACATTTTTATTGGTGTCACAGAACCATGAGGTAATAAAGAGCCTTAGATGACTGTGATAATTAGCAGAACAATCATGTTTGAAAATTTCAGACAAATATGCATGAAATCTGAAAAACCTCACCTTCCTGCCTTGCCAACCTTCCCCACCAAGCCTATCCCAAAGTCATTCCTATTGGTGATTAATTACTAATTCATTAAATGCTGCCAACAGTGACAGCGATTCATAGGAAAATATCATTCAGGGAGACTTAAGAAGGTGGGGAATATCAAGGGCTCAGAGCAAAGGTGGTGTTGCAGGTGGAACACATAGAGGTTGAGGATTGTTTGAATATATTTGGAAGGTAAGCTCTGCCACTGCTCTGGTTACACTGCTCTGGGATGGTATATCTTGTCTCTAAAAGAACTGCAAAGAGGAAAGGAGTATTTTTGGCTCCTGAGAACTTTTTGATGTAGCCAAGTTATTTGGACAAGGAAGGGTCCACAAGTAGCCTACTGTTTTGGGTGTGAAACATTCCCCGTAGGCTCTTGTGTTTGAACTCATGGTCCCAAGCTGGTGGCCTTTATTTGGAGACTCTGTGGAGACTCACTAGAGAAGTGGGTCATGGGGGAGGGCCTGAGGTTTAGTATTCCCACCCTCCCATGTGATTAGCTGCTGTACTTCTTGCTGCCATACCTTCTGCACTATGCCAAGCAGTCATCCTTCTTCACCCCGCAGCCAAGACAGACCTTTCTTCCCTTCAGTTGCTTCCTCTCATTTATTTGGTCACATCAGTGGGAAAACTAGCTAAGTTAATGATGAGGTAATGTTGTTCTTCATTGACATACCACACTGACACCACCCTCTGACAATGCCACTCTATATTTCTGAACCATCTCATCAAGTTCCTTGTTTTGGGACCATTCTCAGTTCTGCAAGATTTTCATAACCAATGAAAATTTGCCCTAGTAATGATGCATGTCAATCCTTATAAATATATTCCAGGTATCAACTGTGGTTTACCCACTCATGAGCATTTTTATACATTTGCATTCCCACCAATCCCTGAGCCTACATTTCTATGGTTCCCCTCATTGCAGTTTCATTTCTGGTTGAGATGGTGTGTTCTTAGGGTAGACAGGTCCTCTACTTTATCCCTCACTTGTATTAATAAGTCTGTTTAAAATACATGAGATAAAGATACTTCCACAAAAAGCCTGGACTGCCTCTTCATATTTATTTGAAAAGAATAGAAATATGTAAATATACATCTATGCCTATGCCAAGCAGGTATTCTCTGTGGTCAAGATAAGCACCATTATTTTAAAAAAAAATGTATTTTTATTTTTGTGGAAATAATAAACATGTAAGTTACAGAAAGGAGAAACCAGTTTATCAATCTTCCACAATCCTACAGAGGTTACCACCAGCCTTTGTCTACCTCTGGTACCACATTCTTCCACTATATATAATTTAATTGTATATTTATCTTTGCTTTCCTGCATTGAAACATTGTGGGATATATGCATAATTATATTATCCATTGAACATTAGGTAATAATATGTCTATATGTTAAGTAAAATGATTTTAATTATTATAGATATAGGAGGGTTTGACACTTATTATTCTAGTGATCTATTATAACCAGTTTGTTGTAGAATTATCTTTTTGTAAACTGTGAAGATGTGCCACTATCATTGATTTAATAAAAATCTGAACATTCAATAGCTAGGCAGGATTTCCAGGCACACAGAACTCTTGAAAGAAGGGCAGAGATGCCTGGGGATGCAGAGCAAACAGGATGGGCATTACAGAGATGAGGTAATAAAGCCGCAAAGCAGAAAGTAATTAGAAACGGGTTAATTTAAGTTATAAGAGCTAGTTAGAAACAAGCCTAGGCTAATAGTTGAGCTTTCATAATTAATGATAAGTCTCTGTGTCATTACTGGGGAGCCAATGGTCCTGACCAAAAAAAGGCCAATTACACTATTTAGTGCTTTTTTTAAAAAAAGAATTTATATTACAGGGGGCATATTTGTGTTGAAGAGTGAATATTTCTGAATATAATATCTCTTGAAAAATTGAGCTCCACATAATTTTCTTTAATTTGTAGGTATAATGTGTGCATAGTACTTTTGAAATTGTTGAGGAAGATTAGGCAGTATCAAGTCTTAGCCCTACCAAGACACACACTGCATTTGAAGAGCTATGGCAGACACTTTTATCTGGTTACCTACCACAGATCTATTCATTATTTTTTGAGAGACAATCTCTTAGTTATAGACTTCAGGAGAGATCTCTGTGCATTGCCTTTGAGCATTGTTGGGTGAAGGTGTAAGTTGGAAACCACTGCAACCATTTGGGAAGAAAAAGCACAGGGTTTGTCTAAGAACAGGAACCAATAAGACAACATAGAGTATTGGATAATATTGCCAAAGTATTAATTCAACCCATTTTTAGCTGAGAATATTCTTTGCTTATTGTTTCTGATTGCTTGGACTTTTTGTTACCTGCTACTGAAAGCATCTTTTTAAAATTTACTTTAAATTTTTCCCAACAATATATTATGGTTATATTATTTTCCCTCCTCCAAATTCTCTAAGATCTCTACTCCCTAACCACATAAAAATTAAAAAATAAAAAAGCTTAACAACAACAACAACAATAAAAAATAGGGAAACACCTTAAAAACATGGAGTCCATTTTGTGTTGGCCTACTATTCCAGATCATTCATCCTGCCTTGGGGTGTGGTTGATATATCCAGTGTCACTCTATTGAATAAAACTGATTATTTTTCACTCTGAAGCTATCTGCAAATAGCTTTTTGAATGGGTGTGGGACTTTGCGCCCACTTCCCCATCTCCCTGCTGGAATTTTATCTGGTTTGAACATGTGCAAGGAGATTACAAGGGGTGACTGACTTTAAAGAAACAACATCTTCCAGACAAAACGGAGTTGATGCCCACATGAACTTGTGGCGACTGTGAAAGCATGTGCAAGACAGTGCTGAAAAAAATATCAGCAGGAACCCAGGGAACCACTGCTGGTGAAGCCTGCTCAGGTGATAGACCCATCCCATGCTGGATTTCTCTCTTTAGTGCCCAGTAGTCAATGTTCTTATTTTTCCAACCACAGCATCCACCCTGTGGTGCTGCTAACAAATGTTAAGACATAAGGAAAAGAATTACAAATATTTATGGCTGTAATAACTTTCCACTCCCCAAAAGGGGGCATGGACCAGATCATTAGAGAAAATCAACCCAGCATGCAGTATGCTTTTTATTTCTCCCTTAGATTTTAATTCAGATAATGTACATGAATTTCTGGGGGTGAGACTTTGCAGTTCAGGGAAAGATGATTTTGTATAGAGGGTGATGGCTTGAACAGATGATTCTTTTTTTCCCCCTTTCCTGTAATTGACACATTTTGTTACTTGTGGAGGCTTTACATCTGGGACTTGGGGATTCCAGGACTGACAGCATCCTGATGGATGTTTGCATCTGAGGCACATGGGGTTTCCCTGTGTACTCACTGTCTTACAACCTGCATTTAGGGAAATCATTTCTGTCCATGTACTTTTAAGGTTCAACAACAAATGACAACAAAGGGCTCTCTGAAAGGTGCACCCAGTTCAACGCCATCTGCCCTAGGACTTTCCCTAAATGCCACTTCCCTCGGGCTGGTTTGACAGTCCTCTTCTATGCCACAATCCTATGAGATGGTCCTTGGTCAGCATCTGTCACATGACATCACAGTTGGCTATGTTTCTGTATGTCTCCTCCACTGGACCCTGAGGTCTTTAGGCAGACACAGTTTATCTGTGTTCATATACCCTGGCCTCTGTGTGGAGCTTGTTCAGATACCTGCACAGTAACCCTAGGAATCTGGATCTAGAAGCTGCCTGTGGGCTATGTCCATGTCTGAGTGAGTCTGTCTGACACAGGAAATGTGTGAGTCCCCAGCAAAACTCCTGCCTCTCTTCAACATGTAGTTTGAGTTCTTTCCCTTAACTGGATCAAGGTTAGGACTAATGCTTTCCTTCTCAGAATGCCCCTGGCCCTAAGAGCTTCTCTCCTTTTCTAGGGAACAGAGATGAAGCCATGGAGGTGAGAAATACACACACACACACACACACACACACACACACACACACACACACACGTATATATATTATGAATATGAGATATAGGGAATATATCCCTACAAGCCCACATTGAGTGTTAGTGGCCATAGTTCCACTGCTGAGAGAGAGGTGGGACATTTCAGAGGTGACTGAGATCAAGGCAGGTCTTCTAAGCAGATCAAAACTGTTAGTGGAAGAGTGAGTAGATTATAAAAATGGGGATCCCATCACCCCTTCTTTCTGCCTACTGTACAGATGTCATTTGCTTGTTATCACACAGGAAGGAATCTCTCTCAAGGCACTGCCCCCTCCCTCTTGAACTTTCCAACCTCTAGATTCTAAAGTTTACAACCTTTCATCAGGCTGTGCTCTTTGCAACTTTCCCTGTCTCAGGCACTCTGTTATAGTACCAGGAAGGAGACTAGGACCCAGCCAAATTCTATACATGGCCTAGAGAAAGCTTAAGCCTTATAGCCTTCCATCTCTTCGAATCCAGAGAAGCCATACACAGTAAAGACATGTGGAACACCTATTTACATTGGTCAATAAGACAGTAGAAATTGGGGGAAATGTGTGTGTGTTACGTGCCAGAACTCTTCCCATAGAGACCAATCCTAGCTCCCTTGACAGGTGCTGTGACAGTAGCTATCAGAGGACAGCAGACTCACAGTATGGTATTCTGCTCCTCAGCTCCTTGCATCCCTGTCCAATTCCCCACTGATAACATGTCCAGCAAACATGTAAGGAATGTTGACTTGAAGGTAGGGTCTCTACTAAGCTCTCTCAAGCTGGCTGAGAGGAGATGGCAGTGGCCTGAGCAGAAACTAACCACTAAGGTATAGGAAGCATGGTGGGGAGGTTGGCCAAGAGGAGCAGAAAGAGACAAGTGTGGGGCTGAGACAGTGGGTGGCCAGGTAGGAGTCATACAGAAGGCAGGCAGAGAGGCTTGCTATACATTAGGCTAGTCTTACTCTCAAGGTAAGTAAAGTTCTAGGACTGAGCCCAGTTCCAGAAACAAGCCGTGCTCCACCCATATGTATCTGCATATACGGAGAAGCCATCTATCTCCACAGTATCTGTGATAATTTGAATGCAATTGGCCCCCATAATCTCATAGGGATGGTACTATTAGGAGGTGTGGCTTTGTTGGAGTGGTTATGGTCTTGTTGGAGGAAGTGTGTCGCTCTGGGGGTGGGCTTTGAGATCTCCTATGCTCAGTGAGTGTCTACGTTGACTTCCTGTTGCCTACAAGATGTAGGACTCTCAAATACTCCTCCAACACCTTGTCTGCCTGCATGACGCCATTCTCCCCACCATGATGACAATGGATTGAATCTCTGAACTGAAAACAAGCCCCCTCAATGAAATGTTTTCCTTTTTATAAGATTTACCACACCATGGTGTCTCCTCACAGCAATAGAAACCCTGTGTAAGACAGTAACTCTCCAGTGGTCACCTAAAACTCTTGACATTATCTGCTTGTACTCTGTAACGAAGTCCATTGATTTCAACTCCAAAACCATGAGGATCCACCAATGCTCCCTCTGAGAATGCTCATTCCTCACTTTTAACACAGTTTGGGGATCCAGCCATTAATGCACTTGTTTTGGAATTTCGTATAACCAGGGGGATACATAAATGCTCCCCCTATCATATACATATTGTTCCAATTACAGACAAAGAGAAAACAGGTATCACCTAGTGGAGCCACCTGTCAGTGGCACCACTAGCTGAAGACTGTGTGCTCAATGGCACAGGGGGCAAAGTGTGTCTTGGAGCACGTGACACCTGTATTTGATAGTCAACAAGTTAATTATATATCGTGTCACTCTATCATGTGCTTTATCAATCCTGCCACTAGTGATTTTTTCCCTTCAAGTAAAGGTGATTGGCTGTCACTTTCATGTTTGTGTCCAGTGTGGTAGCTGCTGCTGGTCTCCTGTTTAGGAACAATATATGGGGATAAACCCTTACTTCTTCAATTGCCCAGAGTCAGGGATATCCAGGCAGGCAGTTGTCCTGGCAACACTGTTCCTCTGGGTGTAGTTGTCAGAGTCTTGTGCTGGTGTGCAACATACAGGATTACTAAAAGGCGGTTGAGCATAGGAGCTGTCAGAGACACTGAGATGAAGGAAGGAGTCACGCATCAGTGCCCACAGCCAGACTCGAGCATACTTCAGGCTCTACGATGACACTTTCAGACATGAATGCATCTCACACTGGGACAAGGACATTTGTTTAGGACACTAGAACACAATGTTCAAAGAGTGCTGGGACTACACTTGCAATAAATAGAAAAGCCATAAAGCAGCTGAGATGGGTTTGTAGCTGAAGTCTTTTCTCTGAGGTGACTGGGTTGCTGCTTCTCCAAAGCATCAGTAGAATGCTTGCCTGGGGCATGCTTCAAAAGAGCAAGGCAATCATTGTTTGAAACAGACAGATGGAAATTCCTGGAAGGGCTTGCACCTTTGCTTATTGTTAGAGTGATCTATAACCATGCAAAGGCAAGTGCCCCAAACCTTCCATACCTCATTGCTTCATTCCTCCAACAAAACTTTGCCGCTGTACTTACAGTAGATGCTATCACTGGCTCCTCAAAATCCATGTCTCCCTTCCCTTCCTAGTCAGATCCTAATCTGTTCTGCAATCAGCTCACCTCTAACCACACCAGAGAAGCCAGGAAGCAGACTCACACTTGGCATTCCCATAACCACTGTCACTTAGACACACCCAAGACAAGGATGCATGCCAGGTGATGTGAGAGATACATTAACTAAAGTAGCCCTGATGGTAAAATCTCAGGGGACCTGGAGGGCTCAGGGGAAAGGAGACAAGGACCTCTGATGTCACTCTGATGCTACTCACCAACCTCCAGGCATCCTGCAGTGGTAATTCTTAATTCAGGGTAAATTGGAAGTACTTTGAAACTTGTAAAAATCCTAATTGACCTAAAACTACTATCACCCTTATTTTCCTGGGAAAAAAATAGGTTTAAATACAAATTAGCTCAACCAACATAATAAAGGTAGTAAACCCTATGAAATCCAAGAATAATTTGACCCAGAGTACAAACCCTTCATTGCTTGATATATAGGCTCTTAGAGTAATAATAGAAATCTCACCGTTTCCCTTCATGAAAGGAAAGAAAGCCATATTAAGCCAATCTTGTACTCCATAAACTTAGAAAATAGATTACTTTGCAGGGCAGATTGCTTTTAAAAATTACTGTCACTTTTTATTCGGATTCCTTGCAGAGTGGTACACATAAGCCTATGGGCAGAGTAGGCACTATGTGTATACTTATTAAATACTGCACCTACAATTCTCTGGTGGAAGTGGCTCTGAAAAGAATCTGCAGGTCACTGGATCACTTACTGCCCCACACAAAGTCTCTGGAGATGTTAGCACATGGAGATATTCATGTTAGCCATTTAATAATGTACCCACACTATCATTGTTTTCAGAATTGATCACTAATATGTAGGTCATATCATAAAAGCTGAATGGCTTCTGATACGCTCTCAGGAGTAAACATCCCATTCAGGTTCTTCCAGGACTGTTCTGCCCAGCACCATAAGCTGACCTCTGCATGAGCAGAGCCCCCACTACCCCTTATTTTTGAATACCAAGGGATCCTAAGCATCTGCTGAGCCTGGCCTTGACCTCTGTCTCCCCATAGCCCAGAAATTCATCTCACCATTTCACTTCTTATGCATCTCTTTGCCCCTGCACTATGCTTCATATCCCCTTGGCAACTTGCTGCATCAAGTGTTTGCCTTTGACCAAGGCATCCTGGGATTGTCTTACAGTTGACTTATTCTTGGTAGAAGACCATGGCCCCTGGAACCAGGTGCTGTTTATAACGGACAGGTCACTGGATTCTGTGCACCTTGCAGCTCCCTCTGAAGATGGGAAGAGTCTTAGTTTCACCAGCATGCAGGTAATATATGGTTTACCAGGGTCAGGATGCAATGAATGAGCTGCTCACCTCTGAACTACATGACTGATAACCACACCGCCTGCATATCAGCACAGGAGGCCCCGACTTTCATGTAGTAAGCAATTAATCCAAGATCTTATCACAGAAAAAAGATGTGGTCTCTTAAAGTTTCCATTTCAAGTTACAGAAGTAGAAGGCAATTCCCAAGGGGCTGGCAAGCCTTTGGTGATTATAAAGGAGGGCGAAGTTGGATTTGTTTTAGAATGTGATAAGCAATTTTATCTTAATGTATGTTTATTTTTCTTTTATTTAAATATTTTTTATTCATTTTAACTACTAACAACAGCTCCCCCTCCCTCCCCTCCTCTTGTTTCACCCTATCCCATTATCCACTACTCAGAGACGGTAAGACCTAGGAGTCAACTAAGCCTGGCATATCCAGTTGAGGCAGGGCCAAGCCCCTTCCCCTCATAAAGCCTGAGCAAGATATCCCACTACAGGGAATGGGCCCCAGAAAGCCAGTTTATGCACCAGGGGATAAATCATGCTCCCACTGCCAGGTATCCCACAAACAGACCAAGTCACACAACTGTCTCTCACATTCAGAGAGTCTAGTTGGGTCTCATGCAGGCCCCCCAGCTGTTGGTCCAGAGTCCATGAGCTCACACAAGCTCCGGGCAGATGTCTCTGTGGGTTTCCCCATCATCAACTTGACCCCCTTACTCATATTATAGCTCCTCCCTCTCTTCAACTGGACTCCAGGAGCTCACAGTGGATTTTTAATATGGACCCCAGCACTGGTCCATTTCTTTAACCATCATACTGTGTCAGCGGTAATAGTAGCAAGCTGTACAGGATTTAAAGAGGGAGTTGAAGTTCCAAGATTTGTTACTCTATTTGGTAACCATGGTTTTGAGCAGGTCCAGGAAAAGAGATTCTGTTTTGCATATGAAAAGCATCAAAGCCAGACAGGTTGGTGACCCCTAACTTAACTGGTCAACAGCAGGCCTGATTTTAGAATTAGTAACCAGGAACCACCAGGCAGGAAGGTCTTTTTTCAAAAGGGAGGCTCCCCTGTGTAATCGAGCTGAGTGTGGGATCTTTTGGAAGGAGGATGTCAGCCCTAGTCTATGGCCTCAAATGCCTCATCCCAACTTCCTAGTCTTTGTACCCGGGGCTACACTATAAAACCACAGCTCGCAGACACTTGAGGTGACTTATTAAAAGGGTCCTCCCTGAAGATGCCCTAAATCTGTGGTTCCTTGGGGGGTTATTCTCTGCTTTATGCATGTATATAATGTGTCTTAGTCTTTTTCACCCCCTTTTCCCATCTCATACCCCCTCCTTGCTGAACCACATACACGTTCAACAAATAGAACAAGCAGAGAGGGCACTTATACTTGTATAATACAGTATATACCTTGCACTTCTTTGATGGAGATTATTGTTTGTACATTTGTTTGTTTTGAGGCTTGGTTTTATTAAAAGGGACCCTTGTTTATAAAAAGATGTAATAATTATGGAAATCACTAAAACATTCAAAAGGAAAGAAACACTGCTAATAATTTATTGTCTTATAAGTCTGCCTAACAGCAAGAATTTACTTTCTTGATTTCTTGAATGTCTCCACAGTGAGACAATTTCCCCATCAGCATCCTGACTGACTGTCTCCTCGGCATTATTTTGTGGCAGGCTTTTTGCAACCACAGTGAGTTTAAAACTTGGAGTATGCTGATAGGAATATGAGGTGTCTCTTTCAAAGCTGAGTGGGGTAATGATTTAGCAACGCCTCCACAGAGTGAAATGAAGTATTAACTTCACAGACATAGTGACAGATAAGATGATCATCCATCTCTAAGTCAATTACAGCATCTGATCACACATGAGTGCCACCCCTGGGAAATGTGTGACCCCCACACATCAATCACCCCTCACTTAGGTATTTTCAGAGTACCTGCTTGCGTCCCTGAACTGTTCCGAGATGCATCCCACCAGGATTAGCAGGGTATTAATATGGCATGCCATTGAGAGGCAATATGGTAATAGATAGGGACAGTAAGAAACACAAACAAGGAAGACAGTGGGGACTAAAGAAAGGGCTACATGGAATAGGAATGATTTTCAAGAGAATAGGGGGTTGCTTAGTAGGAACTTACCCGTGTTTACACTACAGTAGGTTACCACATGCTACTACATCTGCAATTGATCTTAATCCTATGCTGAGGTTCACCCAAGTTCAAGCAACTATTTCTGGTGAACCTGACATGACCACAGTTTTTCTCTAGGACTTCATGATCTCAGATGAATATACGATCCCTTTCTCTGAATCCATGCATGGGTTTTCTCTCCTTTGGGCCACTGCTCACATCCAAAATGTAATTGTATGTCCACTTGCCTATATACCAGCTGGGTGTGAAGTCCAAGGGTTAGGGTTTCACTTATCACTGTCTTCCTCATCTGAAACACAGAACACAGCCAAGGTAGAGCTGGCACTCAGTAGCTATTGAATGAAGGAGTATGCATATAATCTACATACAATCTTCAAGTTGCTTCAAACCCATGACCAGGTGAAGGCATGCCCCTTGAAAGTCAGTCCTGAAACTGCTCATAACAGTTGTGGGTATGACTGCTGAAAATATACCAGTCCTAGCTTGGGATATTTATTCAAAGTTAGTATCTGGAAGACTCCGAGAGGACAGCTTGCTCGAGGAAGTCTCAACCCCAGGAAGCAACTGCTTAGTGAACCCTCCCCAGGACCCTTGACCCTTTTTCTCCTTATCCTTTAGTAATCAGAAGTCAGCTTCATAATGGAAGGGCTTGAGTGAGGGAACAATGGAAGGGCTTGCATTTGGCACATGCAAAAGACAAAATGAGCCACAGTGGTGAGAGGATAATAGCATCTACACGAACAAATAAACATTTTCATAATTTGTCTACTAATTAAAATAGCAAATACAATCAAATTCAATTAACAAGGATTGGTCTGTGGGGCTTTAAATCAGAGGAGCCTGGTTGATTGCTCTGGAGTCAGTAATTAGGCCAGACGTGGTTTCTCCCAAGCAAACCCTCTTGGCATTCACCTTGCTCAGTTACATGGGCTGTGTGACTGGCTGGGAGACCACAGGTGCAGTGGGGAGCTGGACTTTCAGACTCCGATGTGAAGACGACTCAGGATTGTGCAGGTGTTCTCACTCACATGGGCCTCAGGTGGCTGTTAAGCTTACAGATGCAATGGCTGCAACTGTAGGAAGGCTCCAAGGTGGGCAGTGAAGGCCACCTTCCCCCAACCTCACCTTTCCATCCTCAGCAGCGATTCACTTGTTTGTCCTATGTACCTTGGCCCTGCCTTGCCTGCCTTGGTCCCTGTCCTTTGGGCCACTCTGACGTCCTTGTCATAGACTGTGGTCACGGAAGTTGAACGGTAGACCATGGCTTTCTCCCAGATACTGCTCTCTATTTCATTCCAGAGAGTGGCAGGCTTACTTGAGGGGGACAATTTCTGGTTTCATTCAGGGAGTTAGTCATTTACAGACATGGTTACTTCGGTGCCCTGGGGCTGAGCAGGCCAGCTAATGGACTTGGTATAAGAATGCAAAGGTGTGGCCAATGGAATGGCATCGTGATGGCTATGACCCACTGAGTTCCTAGTTATCCGGGTTTAATCAATGGGTAAAAATTTAGATCCATAGGCAAAAGATTGAGATTTTGGTTTCACTTTATGTTTTAAGACTGAATTATTCAAGAAAAAATAAAAACACAAATTGGGTGATGCTGTAGGCTATTCCACTCTCCTCCCTTCATAGTCTTATGAGCCTGGGGAGGAAGTCATGGCAAAATCTATACAATAAGTGTTCTCATTTAGACTTAGAAGGATGGGTCAGGGAGAAGTCTTAATAAGCAATAAACAACTTAATGCCTGGGTTCTCAGGATAATCTGACATCTTTGACAGGTCTGTAAACTTAGATTTAAACCATGATTCCAGGAGCAGCTACAGGCCATCCAGGCATGGGAGCAGTGGGTCAGGAGGTTGGGGTATGTGTTTATGAGTGTTTATGAGTGTTTATATGTGGCATTGTGTGTGTGTGTGTGTGTGTGTGTGTGTGTGTGTGTGTGTGTGTGGTGTGTGTGTGTGTGTGTGTGTGTGTTGGGTGTGTGTGTGTGTGTGTGTGTGTGTGTGTGTGTGTGTGTGTGTGTGTGTGTGTGTTGGGGTGGGTGTGGCAGTGGTTCTCATGGATGCTGAAGAGTGTACCATTTTGAATTAAAGTCCAGAAATTTCACTTTTGTGCGCCCTTAGGATCCTGGCTTCATCAGTATTGAGTTCATTGCTCTGCTCAAATGAAAGATGGAGTGAAAACAAAACACCTTTTAGAATTGTTGCAAATGCTCTGCGAGCTGCTGTGGGGGAAATGCCCAGGGCCTGTTCCCTGATGATGTGTGCCCTTTGCGTGGCAGCACTTATTGTTCCTGAATATCCCAGGGGCTCAAAGGACACTTTACACTCACCTTAAATCTCCCTGCACTCGGCACTCTATTCGGTTGGCCCTCTGGCCGCCCGACAATGGGGATTGGAATGGGCAAAGGGGTAAGGGGCAACCCTTTGCTGTCCATTCCACATTGATCTGCCCTCAATATTCTGAGACTGAAAGGGGTCACCATTTGAAAGACAAGGTGACCAATGGCAGGGAGAGTTCCCAGTGACTGCCTGTGATTTGGAGATCAGCGCTCCGTGCTGTATGTTGCAAAGCCATTATGTTGTCTAGACTTTTTACCAATGACACACTTCGCATTGTGAAGTAGAAATAGCTTCTGAGTGCCCGGGACAGATGCAGTTGAAAGCTGTGAAAGCTGAGCTGTCAATCTCCCCAGTCTTACACTCCTGCAATCGTTATTCCCCTTTGCTACAAGTTTATAACCCATTTGTGCTTGTCCCAAAGCACTGACCATGCTGCCAGCAGCACTGACTGGCCCTGCTGCTCCTCTGCTCTCAGCCTCTCCATCGTAATCTGTCGTATAATTCAAAAATGACACTGCTTGCTCTGTTGATCTGCCATCTCATCTGGGGAACCTTTCAGGAGTCTGCTCCCTGAGGAAAATGAAGACTCTTCATCATTTGGCCTCTTGGGCACTGAGCTATGAGGAGAGTAGAGAGATGTATGGGATAGACTTTGGGGCCAGGAAGTCTTGTGCCCAGTCAGAAGTGGTGGTGGATGGTTGTAATCTCAGCACTTGGGATGCAGAAGCAGAAGGATGCTGAATTCTAGATTCACCTGGGTATCTCAAAAGCCATCAAAACTAAACAAAACATCCTGCATCTGCCACACCTTTCTCTGTCACGAAGGTCTGCCCCATCTTTCTGAGCTAGTATGCCTTATTTACAGGTCACTTAGAAGATCAAGCAGTATGCACAGCAGTTTGATGAAGAATTCTAAAATCATCTGTTGCACTTGGCTCCTGGCTCTTGTGCTAGCTTCCAAATTTTGGGTATCTGATTCATCCATCTCGACAAGCACACCATCCAGCAGGACCATGATGGTTTATGGCTTGATTTACCAAATGTAATTATCTGTTCTTTTCCTCCCCAAGAATCCTACATTGCTTCTTTAAAATATTTCCTCTATGTTCAAAATTAATTAGCAAATACCCCGCTAATACAAACTAGAAATTGCCCAGGATTAGGGTGGGGACCTTTAGAATTGAACTAACCAATAATCCAAATTGCCAGAAATGTCAACCCATAAAAGGTTTTGCTTTTGATTTTCAAAAAAAAAATGCAAATTTCCATGCCTTTTTTCTCCTGTATAGTTTCTGCCAGCTCTAAAAGGAAGGCAAACCAAAGCGTGTTTCTCCTCAAACCCCCAATTTTTTCTTTGGCTCCAATTAATTACCATTCCATTATCCTTTTAAGAGTTCACTCCACCACTGATTGAAGCATACCAGCTCCTCCCACCTCCTGCTAATGTTCACAAGTTGGAAGGGAGACCTGAAGGTGGCCAGTCTGCATTTTTTTTTAAATTTGTTTTAAAAAGGGCTTAAAATGTTCTTGCCTGCTCCTAATGTAGAGCGATTGCTTCAAGGGAGTTCATAGTTTGAACTCCACAAAAAGAGTTGTAAATGGAAGGTGATTGCCATCCTGTCAAAACAGTTTGCTCATTCCCCTGGGGAGAACACTAAAGAAAGAAAAATCAAGAGGCAAAGTTCAACGTCACACATTCCCTGGTTATAGAACATGGTCACAGTTTAAGGCAGACAAGCAAACTGCTAAGTGGCAACTGCTCAAGCCAGTGTCACCAGGAAGGCCACAGGCCTCCCAAGGAGTCATATGCTTCTCTTGTGTAGCAGGGACCTGATTTGTGAAGCAATGCCCACCTGGTGATCTGAAACCAATTTTTCGTTAGCAAAACTAACAAATAAACAAAGAAAGCACAGAGCAAACAGTTACCAAGAAGAGACTCCAGCTTCAAATCCTAATGAAACTCCTGGCTCTCTCATTAAACCAAATCAATGTCTGCGTGGCTTCCAAGCATTTGGAGAAGGCATCCTTCTATATACTGCTGGGAAAAGTGGAAAGCGCTGGGAGTCTGGATGGACCCCAGGCTACAGAGCTGGAATTGATTGGATTACCTTTAATTGGGTGACTCTAATGAGAATTAACAACGCTGAGTACACACACAGTGGAGGGACCGGAACAGTCTTCATAACCAGAGGGAACACAACTGAAAAGGTACACGATCCCTGGGTGCTTCCTAAACAGTGTTGACCCTTAGGTCCTGGGTCCAGGGCAGGGGTGGGAATTCAGGGCATACTCACTTGGCTCAGCTTTCTATTGGGGCGAGTTAGCTTCCTGCCCCTTACTGTCCTCTTCAGCAGGATGAAAGTTATTAACATAAACAAATCTCATTGGGTTACCAGACATAGTCTGTGAATTATTGTACATAAAGTCCTTAGAATAGTGCCTTGAATATAGTAAGGACTGGTCATCTTAATCACAGTGGCTATGGTTATTAAGCTACACACCTCTTGTCATTGACTCATACAAAGAACATTTACTAGATATTTTTGAGGCTGGACAAAGACAAGTTTGGTGATACCAGAATGGATTCAAGAGCTTCTTATAATTTTAATTTGTTTTCAGGTGTGTGTGTGTGTGTGTGTGTGTGTGTGTGTGTGTGTGTGTGTGTGTGCGTGTGTAGGGGGGAAGGTCATGCAGGCATGTACATGCCTTGTGGATGACACTTGCAGATATCATCTTCCCTTCCATCTTGTGTGAGATGGAGTCTCTTATCCCCACTGTAATACACCAGGTTACAAGCTTCAGGCTACAATCCCGGCTCTATCTCTCATTTCATCTCACAAGGGTTAGGACCACAAGCATGTTACACCTCTGGGATTTACATGGATTCTGAGGCTCAAACTCAGGTCCTCATGCCTATGTGGCATGTGCTTGGCTTTTATCAACTGAAGTATCTCTCCAAATTCTTCTCACTGTTTTAAAACAAAGACTCCCCTGACTCCTGGCCATGATTTTCTCGCTCTGCTTTGGCAATACCAGCCTTCCTCTCATCTCTGTCTGGCCATACTTTTCTCCCCACCTGCCATACACAATTCCTTTGGCCTGGGATGCTCCTGGAGGGTATAATTAATATCCGATTCTATGCACTCTTGAGCCCAGCACTGGTTTATAGTAGGCACACAGTTAATATT
The DNA here is from genome assembly GCA_030556225.1 of Cricetiscus sungorus. Lineage (NCBI taxonomy): Eukaryota > Metazoa > Chordata > Mammalia > Rodentia > Cricetidae > Cricetiscus > Cricetiscus sungorus. The sequence continues at coordinate 16,703,464 of JANBXA010000642.1, forward strand.
CAATGAACTAATAAATAAATGAGTTAAAGTTTAACAACATCACTTATATAAAATAAAAGAGTAAAGAATAAGGGTTAATGTTTATTTGGGAGGTGGCTGATGGGACAGAAAAATCTGCCTACAAAAGGCCTCCAATGTGGGGCCACGTATATCCACATGAGAACTGAGAAAGCTTAAAAAATGTTTCTAAACAGACAAAAACAGAGCCAAGCCTGGCTTCCTCATCTTATGCCTCTCATGCTGGTTGTGGTACAGAGACTTGTATCCTGGCAGCTGCCTGTATTCTTGAGCTGCCAGTGCACCATGACCTAAGCCACATGGTGGGTGTAAGGTTTTGTTCATGTAGACAGAAAAGGTTACAAATATGCAATAAAGCAGGCTTAGACAGGAAAAAACAAAACAAAACAAAACTCTGAATAGGCTACAGTGTGTTTATCACTGTCCATAGATAGGCTTAAGAAATGGGTATAGACAATAAGAGAAAAAATAAGCAGTTTAAAAATAATAAAGTAAACTCTAAAGAGAGAGTTAATTATTAAAAACAAACAAGCCACATAGGATGGAAAATACACAAGGGAGCTGGATTCTATACTGTGTCTTGTTAGCCTTAAATTTTTCAAATGCTAATGTACAAAAAAACAATAGCTGTTGAGGGACACTGGGTTATGGAAATTGCTAAATTAAACCAACTTATATATTTTAAAAATACCTTAACTTCAAAAAGTTGCACAATGTGTTGCATTGGACAGAATTTATGCTTTTATTTCCACAGGAAATCAAAGACTGTGGATTCCTTCCATATTAACAAAGATCAGATTTGACTTGGGGAGACCTCCTGAGTATCTTGGCTACAGATGTGAGAGGGAAAGCCAAAAAAGATTACAGGACAGATGACATGTAAGCTGTTCTCTTGACATGGGGACAGCTCTGAGATAAGATATGATAAATCTTGTTGATTACAGAGTCCTCAGGACTTATTGTTTCATGCCATCCTTTCATATGCCATCAATAGAGATTTATATTTTGGTTTGATTATATAGTTCAAATGGACTTTTAAAGTTGACAGATGCCTTGTACCTGCTCAAACATAAAACAAAAATCCCCTTTAACTGACTTGTGCACACCACAATTCCATATTTGTATTAATACAGATATGTATGTTATGTTTGAAAGTTTAATGTTTTTTCAGAACAAGGGAATCAAACACAAATGAAAACAGATAGCCCAGATGATCCAACATCTAAGAATGTCTCTGTTACAGTTTTCTCAGATTTCTGCATCCAGAACAGCTTCAAGGCTACTGGCTGAGATGGTCCAGTTTCACAGACTACTCCAGCTAGGACCTCATTTTCCCATTGCACAGAATCTGGACACCAAACAATACAGCTGACTTACCCATGACTTGACCATTATTCAAATTTTCCCAAGGTCTCCTAAAGATTCCAGCACCCCCAGACAACAGGAAGTAGTCAAGAGAACATAATTAAACGTTCCCAAGAGGTGGAGTGGATGGATTTTTGTCATTAGGTGGATTATAGGTGTTTGTCATTACTTAGGGGAGGTTGGTTACAACTTGTCATTGGTAATGGTCAAGAAAAGAGCTGAACAAAGGATCTTGTTCTGAAAAGAAAAGGGGAAATATAAAAATGGTGGGATAAAAGGGTAGATTATTGAATCTACTTTTCAACTAAGAAAGCAACTACTAATTTTAAATAATTTACATTGGTATAGACTTGTATACTGATATAAATTTAAGGATATTTTTGTTATACTGTATATATGTTTCTATTTTTGTTTAAGGTATTGTACCTATGTAGCTCATTTGAAAAGGTTATATAGTTTTAGTCTTTGAAAGCTTTTTAGGATAATAGTCATCTATAACTATCAAACTTATAGTTTATGTTTACAGGGTCATACAGAGACATATTTTAGATAGGTGATTTTCAAACACTTCAAAGACCTACAAAATATGGCATTTACAATGTTTTAATAACAAGGCATTTTTTTTTTTTTGGATAATGAGCCATGTCTGCTTCTGGCAGCACCAATCTACTTCAAAAAAGAATATTGGGCATCAAAAAACCTCCATATGGAGTTTACTTTCTTTATGTCAGAAGTTAGCCATTTAGGCAAGAAATTGCCCTTGACTCAACTGCTGACAGTATGCTATCAAAACTAGACCAGCAACACACAAAGAAAAGCAGCTGTGGAATTTTGCCAACACAGGATAGGATAGTCCTTCAAAAATTCCTGCTTCACCAAAAGTCTGACAGATAGTCTAGGCCTGAAGCCCTAAGATGGATGCCCCAACATTGCAGACACAGCTATGGAAGATGGCTTTGTTCTGTACTTCCTGTTTACTCAGATAATAATTATATTTATCTGGAGTCTCTGATGGAATTAAAGATAACATAGTCATCATTATGGTTTTCTTTCCTTAGTTATGATAGAAGGCAAAGTAGATACAGAGCTTTGCATTCATCAAGATAGAATAAATAACAAAATATTTTCCCCAAATATAAATGGACTGGACTTTATACATGTAATCCTTACCCAATAATTGCTCTTATTATTTATAACTTTATTTAGACAAATTGGGGAAATGTTGTGGATTAATATCTTTGTATAGCATGAAGATTTGCCATTTGGATTGGATTAATAAAAAGCTGAATGACCAACAGTTAGGCAGGATTTTTGGAGCAGAGGGGATGCTGGGAAGAAGAAGAGTAGAGACATGGGAAATCAACAGCCAAATGGAGAGGGAGTAGCATGGGGAGTACAGAGTAAAGGTAATAAAGCCACAAGAAAAAAAGTAGATTGATAAAAATGCAATAATTTAACTTGTATGAGCTAGTTAGAAACAAGCCTAAGCTGTTAGTCAAGCTTTCATATTTAATAGTAAGTCTCCATGTCATTTATTTAGGAGCTGGCTGGTGGGACAGAAAAATCTGCTACAGCTATGGAGAGCAGGCCCTATGCTATATTTACTATAAAGCTAAGGGAAGACTTCATCACTGGTAGGTCATGGGATGTGTATTCATGGTCCTTTTAGCTGTAACTTGAAACAACTTCCTTGATCCCTAATTAATATGTCCATGTTCAGGCAAGCCTCCCAGCTTATGTCCTGGGCATCACCGGTGACTTTCTTTGGCAGCTCCAGCCTTGCTTGACTCTGTCTAGTGCCCTTTGGGGCATTTGGTTCCTTCTGATATTTAGACACCAATATTCAGACTCTTTCTTGTCTTTAACTTTGGAGAGTCCCTGAGGCAATGCTTAAACACAGATTTCAGTCCTGACTGACCCATGCAACTTGGCCTTACCTTGCCTAGAGGTAGGGCAAGCATAGGAGATAGCTTAAATACCTGGGACTTCACTTACTTAGAGCTATGTGCTCATCCTTCTTTTGTACTTGGCAGCTTAGGACTCTAGCCTGAAGGTAATATGTGCACACATCCCTCTGCAAACAATGCAACATGGTAACAGGTGGAGGAACTACACCTGCATTGAGCTGCATGCACACACAACTGTGAACAATGGAGTTTCTTCTCCACTTAATGACTATCAAACTTAGGTAGATTCTACTCAGTCATTCTCTTCTTATGTCTGGATATGAAAGTAGAGAGGCCATCTGGCCTAGTATGGGATGCACATATAATAAGGTAACACTATGTTTCCAAGTGAACTTTCAGGAAGAATTCTCTATTATCTTATTGTTATCCACAATTGGGTATGTATGCATGCTTCTACCTGACTAGGCTTTCAGAGACATGTTTTTCTTAGGAGGCCAGGGAGGCCATGACCCTCTATAATATGCTTCAAGTATCATGTACTTCTCTGTATTTCCCTTGTCAAGACTAATTCAAATGATTGGTTATATAATAGTGCATTTAGTGTCTGACTCTCCTGCCTGACTAATATAGAGAGAATAGAAATCTAACAAAACACAGCCAAGCACATAGCATTGTGCTCAGTGAATACCTGTTGTATAAATGAATGAACAGATGGATGGCTCAAAGATTAGGCAGCTAGCAAAATGCTGAATCAGGGTTCAAATAATCTGATTTGTAGAGGCTTCAGGCCAGACACATTAGGAAACAATTCTTAAAGGGAAATGAGCATGCTCTAGGGTCTTCAGTAGATCTGCTAGCAGGAGGCAAAGGGATGGGAAAGGCCATTGAAGGGATTAGGCAGAGGGATAGGGAAAGCCAAAAAGGTATTCTAATATGTCAACAAATGCAGATTTGCTGAAGATATTGAGAAGCTTAGCATTCGGAAGGAATGCCAACCATGCTTCTAAAATGTTAAACATTGTTTAATAATTTGCCATTGTATAATAAATGGTTTCTATCACCATAGAACATGCAGCCTTCCAGTTGGCTGAGAAATGTGCAGGGCTGGTTTTGAAAAATTCACCAGCTCTCTTGGGTAGGCCAGCTAATCTGGTTTTAATGCCTTAACTCAATGCTTTGGAATTGAGCTTATTCACTTGAAATGCACCTGCTAGATGTGGCTAGGTAGTCTCTCTCAAAGGAGAGGTAGCATCCTCCACAAACACCAGACATGGATTTCTCCAGGGAAAAAAGTGCATGGTTGGCAGTCAGTTCAGCAGGCAGATACAGTGGTGTAGACTTAGAGCCTGACAGTCTTAGGGGTCCAGGCCGGGTCTACTCCACGTAAGATGTGGGAACTGAGGCAAGTGGGGTAAATCACAGTGCAGGTGTAAATTCCAGGGAAGGCCACTAGTTCAGGAAGTAACATTCAGAACAAGAGACAGCCTGTGGTTTCAGCATAGGGTAGGTTGCCCCTAAGTGTTTCCAGTCAGTCCACATCCTCTACTCCTCTACAATGCTTGCATTCAAGAGGAGCCTCAGCTATTATTGTGAGGCTCCATCTGCTGTAGGTGTTCTCAGAATATTGTAGAGGAAGGCTTTGTTGTGTGTGTGTTAGCATCCCATCCCTGTGACAAATACCCAAGGGAAATAGTTTGAAAGGAGGAAAGATTTATTTTGACTCATGGTCTCAAGGTTTTCAGTCCGAGGTCTGCTGGATTGATTGCTTTTGTCTGAGGCTAGGCAGAACACTATGATGATATTAGGGAACAGCAGAGATACTCATTTTTGGTGGCCAGGAGAGAGTGTATGACCTACTTTATTTTAACCAGGGTCTAGTTCTGAAAGTTTCCCTTACTACCATCCATCTTATAAAATTATGAATGTGTCAGTGATCAATCCATTGATTATGTCAGAGCCCTCAGGATCAGGTGACTCCCCAATATTTGCATTCACCAGCTGAGGACCACATCTTGAAAATGTGAGGCTTTACAGGGAGACATTTCACATCGAAAACACTCAACACTGCATGTAAACATTAATGCATACATAGAATTTTGAATTAATCATGTATTGCTTTATTTTTAATTTACTAGAAGCCACCAAGTAGAAACAGATTAGATCCTTCCACTCATGTGAATGATAAAAGAAACAATATTAATGAAGTATGGTCTGGACACTTTAGGGGAGTTCCTATCAACAAAGAAAAGTATGAATGTAAAGAATTGATAAAAGGAAAAGCCATCAGCCAAATTGAGGTATTGGATAGGTGCTCCTCGCGACAATTTCTTTAGTGTGGAAGGCTATGGACATTGCTTAATCATGCTGTTTCCAAAGTCTTTCAAGGTTTTCGACATTATTCTATACCATGCACCTTCTTTCAAGTCCTGAAAGAAATACCCGGGGTAGAGATTAGTGGATGGACTTGTTTTGGTCTGTGTAGAACAGAAAGATAAGCTACTGCAGTAGTAATGGGCACTTTCTATGGCCCCCCACAAGGAGCCAGAACCCAGAGTAGGAGATCTCAGAAAGAAAGGCTAGGAAGGCAGAAGAGGGGGATGGCTCTAGATGCAACAGGAAGCTAGTTAGCAAGGATCTGGGAAGAGTCCTAGAGGCCAATGCTGCAAGTTACTCAGTCGTTCCCATAGAAACAATAGACATGAACAAAACAAGACGAAATACATATTAAAAAGAAAGCAACAAAAAACCCAAAAACATTTCCTGGACCACCAGATACTTGATGGGAATAAAGCAGTGCCTCGAATAAGTAGAAATCCACTCCAGTGGGTGAGAGGTACACTAAACTGGAGCAGCTCCATTATGAGGTGCTGAGATTGGTGCTTCTGAGCGGTGATGGGGTCTGTATCTGGCATATACAGAGTGACCTGGCCAAACAAGCTCTGGATAAAATAGCAGGACAACGAGACAGGGGCAGAAGCTGGTGGAAGGACTCACAGGTGGCAGACACTATTTCTTTCACACTCATTTTCTCCTGCTCTTAGGTCCTGCAGATCAGGTTCACAGTTACGTCCATTTATAGAACCTGGGAATCAGGTTGAGAATGGGCCGGCATGCACAGAGCAAAACTAGGGTTGGATCACCACAGAGCTTGGGTTTTCCAGTGGACATGTGTCTATCCTTCTAGAATCCTGGCAGTGGATGGCAGAAGAGTTATATCCTCCAGTGAGAGAGGGTAGAGATGGCTAATGGTAGGGGAGCTATGCTTCACAGTATTTGATAGCTGCTGGTGAGGGTTGTGTGAGTTGCAGAGACACCTTATACAACCGCAACGTCATAGAAACTATGACTGCATGGGGCAAGGGCAATTTGAAGGACGTCAGGCCTTGAAGGATGTATCACATCTGGAGCTGTATGGACAGTAAGAGGACACTGTGTGGGCTTGAGGAGCCATACTTGAGCCACACTTGAGGGGGATGCCTAGAATACATAGCCTGTCCCTACTCAGAGTAAAGAGGTGGGCATCTCAAAACACCATTCCCTTTCTCATGAAGGGAGTAGCATATGGTAACTGCAAAAACATTCTTAGAGACAGAGAAGCCTTTGACAAAATGTAAAGATATCCATTCATTTCTTGGGTCTCTCCTTCTTGGCTTTGTTCTATGCCTTTTTTTTTAATAAGCATACTGTGATTGGATAGTATAGACAATCTCATTGTACTTCCTATGAATAAAATATTAGTCTTATGACTAATCTGGGTTTCCATGGCTGCCTAGTACTCTCTGAAGGGCTCCCCAGTTCTTCTTAGGCCCTGTGAACATGCTGACCTACGCTGAAAGATGAGGGTGTGGTGCTCTGGGAAAAAGAGGTGAATTCCATAAGGGCTCCTTGGGCTCCTTTTGTTTCCCAAGAGTCCTCATACCCTAGTGATTTCTTTCCTTGTACCATCTGAATGCCTTCCTAGGGGTGACATGCTGGAGAAATGATAGGCAGAATTTACATTTTTGTTGAAGTAAGGGACTTGACATATCCACCCATGTCACACAATAAATAAAGCAACAACAACAACAAAAAATGTAGTTAACACCAGTGGCAGTGGAATTCAGAGGTGCCTGCTTTAGACTCAGGAGATGACAATAAATATACTCTGTAACATGAGTTCTAATAGGTCTTAATACAAGTTTGGGGTCAGATATAGGGGTATAAGCTGAAAGATCAGAGAGATGAAAGAGGACGCCACAGCAACACCTTACCTCACCAACTTCTCAGCTCCCACCTATAATCCCAGCCATCTCACTTCCTGTCTGCAGCCAGCAATTTCACTTCCTGTCTGTCTCTTAGTTAGTGACAAGCTCCCCCCTCTTATCTTCAGATATACTTTATTTGTACAAACAAGACAGCACTACAAGTTTCTGTTTTTAAAATTACATGTTTATTTGCTTACGTGTGTGTACATGTACACATGTGTATGAATGAATGGGGGTAGGTGGTTCATATGCTACATGGGTGCATGTTGAGGCCAGAGGGTCACGTGTAGGAGTCATTATCTCCTTCAATCGTGTAAATACAGGGGACAGGAACACAGGTCATCAGGTTTTGTGGTGGTACGTGTTCCTACCTGCTGAGCCATCTTGTAGACTCCAAGAAAATTAGCTTCTAGTCCAGATCCTTGTCAGTGATGATTGTTTTAGGGCTATTAGTATATAAGTGGAACCCTTCTGACCCTGTCTTGTGTGCTGGCATCTTGAACTCATTTATAGGATCTTCAACACATGTTAGATGCTTCCCAGAGATTAGCACTCCAGGTGGGGAATGGTATGTGTGTGTGTGTGTGTGTGTGTGTGTGTGTGTGTGTGTGTGAGAGAGAGAGAGAGAGAGAGAGAGAGAGAGAGAGAGAGAGAGAGAGAGAGAGAGAGAGAGAGAGATATGTGTGGAAGGACCTATATGTGGCAAAAATTGTAAGTATCTAATCTGCATTGTATTTCTTGGTTGCATCATTTTCTCTTACACTTGACTCAAGCTGTTTTGCTCATTATGGCCATATGAATAATAGATACTACCATACATGTATACTAGGTAGCCTGAGTACACAATAGGCTCTACCATCTAGATTTGTAAGTACTCTATATTGTCTGACCAATGACAGATTTTCTAACTGGATTTCTCAGGATACATTTTATTATTAATGACTATTATTAATACATTTGGTTATATTTTGTTATGTCATTGGTTTTGGTTTAGGACCCAGGCATCAAGAGCTCTACCATCATCAAAGGGCTCCATTAAGAATTAAAACTAAAATTTTAGATTCTCTATGATGAGAAAGAAACATGAGGTCTTTTGGGTTAGCCCCAGTTATCAGACAATTCAAAGCAAAGAAGTTCCATATAGTTATAATCAAGAGTTGTTTCATCTTCCCACCATGCCTCTCTTATCCAACCACCTCAATACCCATTTCTGAGCATCACAAGCACTGCCTCATTTAATCTGTGTGACCACCCTAAGGAGTCCATTTTCTGACTTAGAGACAAAGGGAGGGGGGCTCAGAGAAAGAAGTATCATGCTTAAAGTCATAGAGAAAAAGTGTTAATGCAATGCTGCAGACCTCACTATTCTCCAGACTCCAGATTCTTTAGCCACAGCTCTTGCCCTATGAGCAATGGCTCCACTTAAGTCCTGAATAGGACACTTTGTCATGCAGCTCCTCATGTGTTTAGTCAGAGCAAGTTAACTCATTCCCAGACATAGAGGCAGTGACCCAACATCCAGCCATTGTAAACTTAGGACTTTGAATGGTCAAACTTTTTGAACGTTTTATAGACATTTCTAGAAACCATCACTACCTCCTTTGACTCAATGATTTTCAGATGGGGACATCTTAAATTTTGCAAGCAAAAACGGTGTTTTGTAAATTGTAAAGACCTCAGTGTTTTGAGGATGTTTTTATATTCATACTCATAAAAGACTTGGAAGGGTTATTTAGGTATTATCTCTCTATTAAAACACAAAGTGTCCAAAGGTCACCAGATTGGGCAATGGTAGAGTTGAAACTTCTACTTGACCTCAAGCTGAGTTCCAGTCAGTGAGGTCCTAATGCAGCATTCACTGGGGAACCGAACCCACCCTCCGATGAGGTACCAGAAGAGGAAGAGACACAGGTACCTCATGGGGGAGACTTGCATTTTGATCTTCTCTGCTCTCCAAGTCTAGAGGTGTGAGCTGTACAAAATAATCGCTTAGGAAATATGAACTGGCTACTGGGGCTGAAGAGATGCCTCAGTGGTTATCAGTGCTTGTTGATCATGCAGGGCACAGGGTTTGATTCCCAGAACCCATGCAGCAGCTCACAACTATCTGTAAGTCCAACTCCAGGGGAATCCAATACCCTCTTCTGACATCATCAAGGTATACATACATATGCATGCAGACAAACACTCATACACATAAAATAAAAATAAATGGAAATTCTTTGAAAGAAAAAGCTGCATGAAATGAATACTCAGCTGGTACATACTTGCCCTCTTGTTTGCTCTCACAACAGTTAAAGCTCAAACTGTGCACGTGAAATCTCAGCTCAACCCAAGAATGCTTCAGGTTTGCATTCTCCTACCACCTCCCTTGCCCATCCTTACCTCTAGCTGGCCTGCCATCAGGGAGCCTTCTGTTTGTTTTCTACACTTGTCTTCCTTCCCATCTACAGTCTTGACCACAGCAAGTTCATGTTCTCTATCCCCCCAACCACTCCGACATCTAGATCAATGCTTTGTACCTGGCAAGTATTCAATAAACCTGTGTTAAACACAGCAACCATCTTCGCCAACATGTTTGACTTGTTTTCAGCCAAGGTTTACTGGCCTTTGAGAGTAAATGCTTTGAAGACCATGTTTTTCAAAGAGCTCCTATGCAAACCCAGAATTAATAAGCATCTAAATTACAAATCTCACCATGTAGAACAAATTGGATTTCTTTTCATTAATAGCAAGGAAGCAGAAAACAAGCCCGGTCCCAAGGGAGGCAAGGGAACAGTTATTCACCATTTTCTCTCATTCCTTTTTACTCCTTCTATAAACTCATCTTTATTCAATTATGTAGCTCATAAATATGGCTCCTGCATGTCAGCACAGTAAACAAGTGGTCTCCAATGCCAGAGCCCCTCTCACAACACACCCAGCCTTGCAATGATAGAGTCCCTGTTCTGGTTGCAGGATTATTTTTAAAGGAACAATAAAACAATGAAAATGAGCAAAATGCAACCAAGCCTCAAATGATCACAACAGTCCTGGGGACAAAGGTTCAGGGACAGTGGCTTTTTAATCAAGCAAATGTTAACATTGTTTTCCATAATAGCATAGAAACTGCATTACTGATGGCCAAGTCTAATCCACGCACAGAATGCTTCTACACTTGCCTTCTTAAAAAATGTTTTTGGTTTATGTAAAGGCCTGAAACTATTATACAAAACCTTGTACTGCAATAACAATGATTCTTCCCCATAAATACACTGTATTTGAGGAAATCCCAAATGTTTTCTTGTAAGTTCACATTTGCTGATAGGTGGCTGAGCAGGGGAGGGGTGAAGTAGTACACTTCGCCCACTCTCAACCTTCAGGAAAAGCCCTTGTCTCCCTTTCCACAGAGGAGAAACTCATAGCATGGCAAGCTGGCTGTTTCCAAATGTACAAGCCTCTTGCATCTATTGTAGAAACTCTTAAAAGCATGGTCCAGGAAGCCCTGGGCTCTGCTACCCTTTGTGGGCAAAGATCCATGAAGTCCAAACTATTTTATAATTACATGAAGATGTTATTTGTTGTTTCACTTGCTCTCTTCAGAATGCACGGTGATGTTCTTCAGAATGCACGGTGATGTTCTACAAACCCCACATGAGGCACACTACTGAAACAGACCAAATGAAAATGCAGAAGTAAGAGTCCTGCTGGCTTCTATTAAGCTAGGCATTAAAGAGATGTGCAGTAATGTAAATCAATGCAATTATTTCCACAGGAGTTGCCCAATTGTACAAAATGTAGTTATTTTTCATAAGATGCTATTTATGTCAAATGTAAAGAGTTTGTCATTGATTTTAAAACACAAACTGAGTAAACAGTTTCAAAATATCTCTCTAATTTCTGAAAGGGCTGAGTGTTGATAGTTGTACAGCTATGATGGCTAAATTTTTTGTCTCGATTTTAAGAGGGAACTGGGGTTTCCCAGATTTCTCTGTGTATTTGTGAGGGTGTTTCTGGGTGAAACAAGCATTTGAAGCAGTGTACTCAATACAGTAGATGGGATGATCTCCATATGAGTGGACATCATCTACTCTGTTGAGATGCTGAGGAGATGAAAAGGTAGGCAGAGGAAAGAGGTATTTCTCCTTTTGGTTTTTGCTTGCCTGCTTGCTTGAGCTGGGGACATCAGCCTTTTCTTGCCTATGAGCCTCCTCCTCAGACCTTTAGATTTGGAGTGGAGGAAAATGGCAGCAGGGTTTTGGAACTTAGGTATTCTCTCTCTCTCTCTCTCTCTCTCTCTCTCTCTCTCTCTCTCTCTCTCTCTCTCTCTCACCCACACGCACACACTCACTCAAATTTCACTGGTTTTTGTCTCTAAAGAAACTTTGAGTTCAAACCTATCATAAATAGGTTATTTGGGGGTACTCAATAAAAATTTTAAGAGTCCAAAGAGGACCAAAAATCAAAAAGTGTAAGAATCTCTGATAAAACTTGGAGAGCTAAGCTCACTGAGGTCTTTGTTGAAGAGTGTTAATGAATATCAAAAATCTGGCACAACTGTAGATAACTATTCACTGAAAGCCTAGTGCAATCAAGGCTTGGGCTCCTATAAACTATGTAGGCATAAAGACTCCTTGAGTTACTTATTAAATGGCAGTTTTGGGCATGCCATCCCCAGAATAAATATCAAATTCTCTATGGGTGGGGTTAGAGTGGAGAAAAATCCTGCATTCTGGGAACAGCTTTGCCTGAGGAAGCAAGAGCTACAGTTCTATCAGCCAAAAGAAGCCATTACAGATTATATAAAATTTGGAAGTAGCTGTACTCCCAAAGATGCTAAATCAGTGATTCTCACCTATGGATCCCTTCTTTGATATTCTGCATATCAGATATTTTCATTACAATTGATAACAGTAGCAAAATTACTTTATGAAATAGCAATGAAAATGATTTTATGGTTGTGGGTCACCACAACATGAAGAACTGTATTAAAGGGCTATAGCTTTAGGAAGGTCGAGGACCACTGCTCTAACCAAAACCATCAGTACTTATGATAGTCCCTCAGCCACTCAAGAAAAGAATTAGTACTACAAGAGAATGAAAACTTACTCAGAGATCCAGCATGGACATTGACAAAGGTCACAACAAGTTCTAGAATTATTCATGCACACCAAATTGGATGGAAACTAACTAGTGTGCCATAGGAACCCCATTTATTGTTAGTCTACAGCAAGGATTGTCAGGAAGATCGAGTTGTCTCTGCAAACCTGCTCCCATAGCTATCCCAGCAGGACAACTGAATATGCAGAGCAAAGTAGGGTGTAGGTCAGCTGGGGAAGAAGGAAAGAAAGATTAAGGGTCAGAAGAAAAATACAGCAATAAAGGTAACAAGAGAGGGAACTGGGGTAGGCAATGGCTATTCCTAATATTCAGCTGAGCCTTCATTATCCTTGGTCAGCAAGGGTTACCATTCATGTAAACCCAACATTACAGATGGATTTAAACATGAATTCTCTCTGAATATGTACATAGCTACACACATACATGTGTGTTATGATTAAGGATAGTGGCCTAGTGAATTGAATAGGATACATTGTATAATGTTGTTTCTATCCTAAGCTAATCTTTAAAACATTTTCTGAGTAAGGAGTCCTGCAGGGTTGGCGAAGGATGATGGATGGAAATGAAGGGTGCCTATGTAATCACTCAAGTTAGAATCTAGTGAGCAAGGGCTATGTAACCCCTTCCTGCCAAGACAGAACGACTTTCAATTTAGACAGTCTATGCACTACAATTATTGAAAACTGTGCCGTGGAACAATGTGGAAGGGATTCCTGCTGGCTCTTGGCACTGTTGTGGAAACCCACCAGCGCTTTGCTGAGAGATGAGAGGAAAGTTGACATCTCAGCCCAGGAGACGCCTGAGGCCTCGAGGCACTGGAATGGTAAGGGCAGTTTGATCTGGGCATTCAGTGTGTACACGGGGGTACACGATGGTTAGAGCGTAGAGAGTCTCTAGTAGCTGAAGACATTTCTACTCAGCCCATCCCCTAGGCTCAGATTCCCAGGGCAGCTTTGGGTATCGGCTGAAGAAACAGCATCCTGTGTCTCAAGATCCTTCTCACTTTCTTGTGCAGCCCCTCTCCTCTCCTAGGTGAATGTCTGCCTTCCCCGCTCTTCATTCTGGCCCCTCCTCCAGACACCAGCATGCATTCTGTTTTCTTGCTTTGTCACCACTCCCAGCTGATCCCCATCTGCTACCTCCCTGAGCATGGCATTTCTCAGAAGTGCCTTGCCCTTTGTGGGCCAAAAAAGGATTTTGTGAATGAACAAACAACTGAATGAGTCTCCCTGTGTGCTCCTGGGCATGTTTCCTTCCTTTCCTGGTGTCAGCTTATGGGTCTGTGAAAGCTGGCTGTAGCACAGCCTCCTGGAGTGAGGTAGGAGAACTTCCAGCCAGACCTTTTGGTGCCTCCCGCTGAGCACAGCCTGCCCCTGGCGCACAGCCTCAGCACCCTGCCAGACACAATGTAAGCAGCTTCTCCCTGCTGACTTCAGCAGCTCTTTGTGCCCTCGGTGTTTGTTATCATAGTGGCTACTGCAACTATGTACATCCTGATTTCTCCTCTAGGCCAGAAACTTCTATGTTCAAAAGCCAACGTAAACAATGGCGTTGTTTTTTTTTTAAAACATTCTTTGTACTTTCCTTCCCTCTAATGGACATTTTAGTGCAGATGTTTTTTTAAAAACTTTATTTTCTTAAATACATACAACAGTTCAGTGAGGCTCTTACATGCCATTTCCTGCTGCATTATGCTACACCCATTTTACAGAGGAGGGAGTTGAGGCACAGATATATTAGGGGGCTTGACTAAGGTTTGACAGCAGGTACACAGCAGGGACAGGACATTGTAAGCAGCCATGTTTAAATAAGAACCAGATTGGGTTTTTGTTTGTTTTTTGTTTACATTGCCCTACTTATTGTTACCAGGCCCAGCACTCAGTAGAAACTTATTTTATGTGGATAGGTATAAGAGAGGAATGAAGAGTACTAAAATGGAACTTAGGACCCCTGTACCCTGCTCTCTGTGCTCAATAATCTGGGCAACTCTCATAGCTTCCCTGAGCCCGTCGTCTCCCCATCTGTTAACCTGTCAGTTTGGTTGGAGGAGCAAGTCATGGCATGTAGGAAACAATGGCCTATTTACTGAGAATTTATACATTTATTTTTTACTTTTTAAGAGAAGTTTTAGAAGAAAGTAAAACTTGCTTTTCATGGGAATAGTTGCTTAATTTGTTATTTGGACTGCAAAGTCTAACTGCTCTAAAATCTGGTCTTTTATAGAAAAAAAAGGGAAAAAGCGTGCTGACTGCTATTCTGATGCCTGTGCGAGTTTACTCTGAGTCAAGCCCATTTTGCTGGCAGGTACCTCTTGGAAGGGAGATGTGATGAGCACATGCACACACTCAGTGAGTATTCATTCTACTTAGCATTCTGAGGCAAAGGCATTCATTGTTCCCAAAGTCCTTTGTGTCTGTTTCTAGACACTGGCTTGGGCTTCTACAGCCTCCCACATCTGTGGTCCTCTGTGGAGGGTCCGTCTTCAGTGCTGCAAGAGCATTTGAAGGCCTGAGGCTGGCTGAGTAGCCACATCTGACTAAAACACTTGGCAAAGGAACAAACCGAACAGCATCCAAATGCTTCTTAATGAGTGGAAATTTCCTAAGGTAATTACTCTAATACCCAGAGAGCTTGGAGGAAGGTGTGATGGAGGGTCTAAATTTCACCTGTAGGATATCAGCACACGCAAGAGAGACTCCTGATGGGCAGTGCTTGCCTGGCTGCCAGCTAGCTGTCTGTCCATCTGGCTCAGCTCAGCAGGGCTGTCTGAATGTGGGTCTATCTACCCCCGCTAACTCAGCCCTGGATTGCTCTTGGTTGCCCGCCTGAACCTCAGTTGTAAATCTGTAAATAAACTTGTTAGACCTTTTCTGCCTACTTAACTGGGAGGCTACAAGGAACAAATGGAAAGGCAGATTATGACATGTAGCCTTTGCTAGGATTAGAAGTAATTTAAAAATGTTCACATGGGAGAGAAGGTCAGAGCCAGAAACCATAAAAACCTAGTGGGTTTGCTCTACTAAAGGTCACCCACAATATAAAGAATCAAAATTTCTATAGAAAGAAAAAACAAAAACAAATGAAAAGGCAAATGTGTTAAAAATGTATTTGCATTAAAGTGGGTAACCTAAGGACTGGCACAATTTTCTTATGAATCAGGAAGAAAATAATAGACATCCCCATTAAAGTAGGGAAGAGTGTGAATTAGGAATCCACACAAAGCTTATAAAGGGGCTGCACACCTTTGAAGAAATGTTCAATCTCGGTCTAATTGAAGGCATGCAAACTGAGTGGCAGTGCTATGTCATTTTCCATAGCTGACAAAGTCACATATGGGCAGAAGTGTGAAGGAATTTTGAGACCATCGTTGAGTTCAGCATCTTAGTGGGCAACTTACCAACACCTGTCAATGTTCTACATCTGTATGCCCCATCTCTATGAGCTTTGCAAGAGGACATTTTTAAAGGAGACAACACAGTATTATTTTTAAAGATGTTTGTCACAGATGAACATGGATTTTAGAAACTTTCAGAAGAGAAAGCACAAGAAGAAGGATACATCTTTTCATATCTGAAGATAATTAAAGGAATTGTAGACTGATGGCATAAGAAATACAAATGAGTATAGAGAATAGCATGAGAACCTACAGCAAAGTCAACTGTGAAGGCTGCACAGTGGCTGGCAGAGAGGTGAGTGCAGAGGGCTATTTGGCAAATAGGAGTTGGGGCAGCTGTGGAATTCCCTGGGAAAGAATGAATCTGGATCTTTACACCACCTTTTACCCCAAAATAAATTTCAGACAGACCAAAGATTTATGTGTAAATAACACCAGTACATAAATATTGAGCAAACATGATTGGATATTTTAAAAATAATTTTGAGGTATGAACTGCAGGAGCCAAAGGAAAATCTATGCTACGCACACTGAAAGATAAATTTTAAAACTCAGAGAAATAACTTATGTCATGGATAAAAGTCTCAAATCCCCATACACAAACTGATTTCAAAGCTATACTAAAATTTCACTATCTTAACAAAAAGATTGTCAAGGGAATATATAACTTTCAAAAGAAATATAAATTGCTAATAAAGATTAAAGTGTGACAGCATTTTCACCCTGGATTATAATAAAATGAGTGGAAAAAAATAAAGACACCACTTTTCAAAACCAGTTGGTAAAACAATGTATAAAAAAGTAGGCACTGCTACAAAAATTAGAGATGGGTAAGGAAGTTATTGAGGACTGAACGCTTATCTCAGCCCCTAAATGCATATGCTGTTGGCCTAAATTTCAGTGTGATGCTAGCTATTTAGGGTGTGGGTCCTGGAAAGGCAAGAGGCCTCAAGAGAAGAATTTGTACTTACCCAGAAGATGCCCTATCAAGCTATCCTAACTTCCTTCTGCCAATCCTCAGAAGAACCTGGTTAGTTTAGCATCCTCATTATGCCTTCCAGGTTCCAGCATTATGGACAAATTCTGTTGTTTATAAGCCATTCTGTTGAAGCTGCTTTATTATAGCAACCCCAGGGGCCAAGGCAGAAGGAATGAGGGGAAGAGAGAGGACCACTGCTTACCAAAAGGCAGGAGTTGGCGTACTTTTTGTACGCCAAGACCTTGGGTTCTTGGGATTCCTGCGTGCCTATTGGCTAAAACAAATGATGCTGTGTGGCTACTCTCACCATAAGAGATACGATGGAAGTATTTTACATAAGCAAGGAAACAGCTCTTCTAGTGCTGGGTGGGGATTGATATGTGAACCCCAATTAGGCTTCTACGTAAGATTTTAGCCTTTTCTTTTTTGATAGTTCCCATAATTAAATCCCCCTACCCCTTTTCCACAAACAAATTCAAGCCTCCATACCTTTGCCTCTGCTCTTTGCTCTCCCTCTTGGGTCAATTTCATCAATGACTGTCCCTTCTGCACACTCAACTTTCTGCACCAATATCACCTCAGGCCCTTTTCCTGAATGATTAGCTGCTATCTGTGTCCTGCCCTCTGCTTTTACACCATGGGTAGTATGAGAAGACTAGGCTCCTAGAGCTCACAGTGATTCTGAGAGTGCCTTCTGACCCACACTGTGACAGCCAACACCCGACCAAGCAATGTTTACAAAGTCTGAGACACTCTTCCAAGCCCACCTGATGTCAGTTCTCACAGAGATCCAATTTTACAAGTGAGGAATCAAAGGGCAGAGAAGTCTTGAAACTTGTGATCTGGATATAAAAACCACAGATTTGAGAAGCAGAATCACATGATGCCAGTGAGTTGGTGTGTGATAAGGCAAATATTTGTACCCGTGTCCTCATCTCCATAGCTACTCCAGTGCCACTAGAAAGACTCAACCCCCCAAAACAAAAAACAAACCCACAAAAAACAAAACAACAACAACAAAAACACTTGTTTTTGTTATTGTTGGAGTACCAGATTTTTCTCCCTTCCCAGTGATGACTGTATAACTTGCTTTTCTCACTGAAATGAGAACAGAGGTGACTTGTCATTTCTGGGGAGATGCCTTAAGATCTAAGGAGCAATATGCCATTTCTCAAATGATACATGGTGATAGAAACATAAGGCTCCAAATGAAGAAAATCTGGAGGAAAAACTAGTGTTGTCATATAATGCAAGACAGAAAGATGCCTCCATAATTAAAATTTTTCAGGATTAACTTAGCAAATCAAGACTCTCAATTTTTACTTAAACTGTACATGTTTACTATTAGGCTAGATCTTTTTGCCCCATCACCAGCCTAATATGCTGAGGTTCAGAGTGGCTAGATAACTTCATAGTCACAGAAAAGGAATGAATGTGAGGACTCCTTATTGTAAAGATCATGCACTATGACCAAGACCATCCTTTGCAAAGCCCTTGATTAGATTTCCCCTTTGGAAGGTATATAGATGGTAATTCCAGGTCAGCACCTTCTATGAGGTGCAGAGGAAATTGGGGTTTACTTACTTTTAGGTCTTAAATTATTCCCATGAGTTTGTTTTGCACCTTGATGGTTGGTTCTGCAAATTCCTGAACCTTCAAAGCAGAAAACAAACACACACACACACACACACACACACACACACACACACAACAGAGAGAGAGAGAGAGAGAGAGAGAGAGAGAGAGAGAGAGAGAGAGAGAGAGAGAGAGAGAGAGAGAGAAGGGGGGAGGAAGAGAGGGAATGCAAAGGAAAAGACACATGTCTAGTTCAAGATCTGAGATGGGGACAACAATGCTTGAACCCAACAAACTCAAGATGGAATAAGCAAGATGCTTCAGCATCACCCAACCATTGGAATGCCAATCATTTAATAAACTGTATTACTGTCACTCTCATCTCTCAGGGAATAGCCTTGAGATGCTCCAAAGTCATGCTCTTCCTCACTCATTTTACCTCCCAAGTACTAGGAATCTTCCTGCACAGATGTTTCCTAATCTCATACTTTTCACTATTCCTTTAAGCCCTCATCATCAATTCCACCAAGTCCTACAGCCTGATATATCCAGAGGTAAGTATACATGAGGTTAAATGGAGAAGACAGGCTCCTTGGTACTAAAATTGTTCCCCATGGACTATTTACAGAGAAAGGGTGAGCCTATTGATGGAGGAGTGGTCCCTCACCATTGCCTATTGATTTCTATCTTCTCTCTTCTTTCAT
Organism: Cricetiscus sungorus; assembly: GCA_030556225.1. Lineage (NCBI taxonomy): Eukaryota > Metazoa > Chordata > Mammalia > Rodentia > Cricetidae > Cricetiscus > Cricetiscus sungorus. The sequence continues at coordinate 16,722,750 of JANBXA010000642.1, forward strand.
CACTAGCCATCACTGAGTTTGCCTGCATCTCAATCCAAGTAACTTCCACCAAGTAACTTCACATCCCATTTAATCAAGGAAACCTTGCTTTTCTTCCCTGAAGACTCAATGTATACACTGCACTGGAACATTGTCAAAAGAGAAATCAAGCATAATTCCAATTTTCTTCGTTGGGCTTCCCTATCAGTGTCCCGTCTGGGTTCTATGTTCTACTGCCTTTTATATCATGCCTACTTAATAAAAATTAAAGACAACTTTCTAATTATCTGGGCATCTGGGACACAGTCAGTTCCAAGCTAGCCACCAAGAGGCTCAGTCTTATTGTTAGTACATGACTAAACATTCAAGTAGGTACTCAAAATTTATTAGCAGTGAGTTCTCCAGTAAGTACTATTTGGAAAGTTCATTGTATGGAGAGCACTCATACCATCTTGTCCAATCCTCCAGAAGCCCTGTGGGGAATATACTTCCACCAAATACTGCCTCACCTTCATTTGGTCAATGATGAAATTCAAGGTGAGAGATGGTAAGAAACTTGCTTAATGTCGATTGTCTAATAAAGGTTGAAAAGTGGATTCACATCAATTGAGTCTACATCCTGCATGACTCTTTTTCTCTGTGTGGTAATTACAACCACTATTAGAAATGTTGGGGTAACTAGAGATGAATCTGTAGTCTTCAGGGAGCAGTATGAGTTTGTTCATTTGCAGAGGAGTTGGTGCCTGTCCAGCAGTTTATACATTTTTCAGAATACAATGGTGTGGGGGGTGCATAAAACCTTGAGTGAATACATATTGTTTGCTATGGACTTATATCAAGTATCCTAGATTCAGATCCCATTGAAAAATGGCAAAGCCTCCCCAGCATATGGTGAAGCTTAGAGAGACATTAAGCTTTCCTTGGAGATTCAGTATGAATGTTGAAAGTGTGTGGAGAAAATGTCCACTGTAGCTTTGTTCCCTGAGAATCCTTGCAGCCTGAAGCCTGCTACCCTACAGAAACTGCTCCTATTAAGATTCGATAAACCTGTCTGATAAACTACACATCATAACCCCTGCCCCCTTATTCAGGTGTATGCAACAAACTGCTTTTCTGATCAACTATAAATGATAAACACTCTGAGGTTCAAGAGTGTTCCTGTTTCTCCACCAGAGAGCCCAGTCCACCCAATCCCAATCTTTTGTGAATCTATGTATCTGTGATTTGCCTTTTTTTTTCTTCATTTCTTTGACACCCCAGTCAGGTCAATTCTTGGATTGATGCTGGATGGAGCACCAGATATCAATGCAGATAGTATTCCTGTACTTGGGTATTATTTCAGTGAGGCAGATACAAAAGAAAAAAATATCTACAAGTATGTTGGCTAGACGAACCAAGAAAGCCTAACTGTAGTGGAGATGTTTGGGAAGAAGAAGGCAGAAGCACTCAGGACCACATAAAGTAGTAAAGCCTTGCAAAGTGATGGAGAAACACCAGAGAAGTCTTGAATGTTGTGAGCAAGGAAAAGAATGCCCTGGCAGGGAAACTGAGAGCCATTTCCCCGAGAAGCCATAGGTGGGCTGGCAAGGCTGTGAAGAGAATTGTTGTTTCTAACCCCTAAGACATTGGAGAGTCTATAAATTAAACAGTAGAGAAAGACGATCTATATCTTTATAAATATGCTTTATAAAGCTCCTCCAGAGACTGGAGAGATAGTAAAGTACTTAAGAGTGCTTGCTATTCTTCCAGAGGACCCAAGAGCTTGGTTTTCAGCACCCATTTTGAGTAGCTCACAACTACTTTGCAACTCCAGCTCTAAGGGATCTGAGAACCCCTTCTAACATCTGTAGGCATCCACACTCATGTAGCACATACACATGCGAACACCCCCCACACACACACACACATTCACACACTTCTAAAAATTCTTAAAATGAGATCTTCCAGCTTTGAGTGGTAAATGCACTGAAAAGGGCAAAGTTGGAATCGGAGACCACTAAGGAGACTTGTGATGTTTACAAGTGTAGCTCAGTGGTCTAGTGTTTGCCTAGCATGCATGGCAGCCTGTGCTTCATCCTAAGTACTGGCCAAACAAATAAATATCTACAGACAAACAAACAACAACAAAAACCCCAGGAGGCTCATTAGTCCCTCCTGGTCATAGAGGCCACACAGTGGAGATGGAGAAGGGGAGACAATTTAAATTATGATATGAAATTGCAACTGGTAAAATCTACACTATGGTGTGGACAGGCTTGGGGACCCAGTTATGTTTCCGAGATGGGGTGGGTGGAAGTTCTCTGTTTTAGATGGGGAAGATGGAGGGATATCCATTTGTTGATATTGGGCTTAAGATGCTTGTGAGGTGCCACAGAGGTGTCAAATAGCCTGAGGACTGCAGAGGCCTGGAGACCATGGGAGACCTGGCCGGCAGGGGGTGAGAGGCATCCATGTATCTACACAGCCAGAATTAAAAAAAAAGAAAATGAAAGAAATGTAAAATCAATGAGCAAGATTCTAATATGTGAGTCTCTGATAGAAGAGGAGAATAAAAGGTGACTGAGAAAGGAGAGCCAAGGCTACAACAGCACCAAGCAACCAGACAGAGAAAAGTGTTCCGAAAGGAAATGGCAGGCCATGGTTGAATGCCATGAGAGGTCCAGCAGGAAGTGGACAAGGGGAACATTTACATGATTTAGCTTCATTTCATCTAGTGGTGATCTTGGCAAAAGCAATTTCAGCTACCTGCCAGGGAGGAAGGAAGAACGAAATGGAGTGAGATGCTATGAAGGGAAGAGATGGGACCAAGAGTAAAGGGATTGATCAAACATTAATAATAGGTAGCCTATCAGGAAGGCTGAGCGCTGGCTCGGTCCTTTCTACGTGAATTCACTGATATCATTTCTCAGCAGCGCCATGAGATTGTTATTCATATTATTAATATTAGCTTCCCTTTTGAAGACAAGGAAGCTAAGAGAGGACTGTTGCTGTGGTGATAAGCTTGGTGTGAACTCTGGATGTAGCTGAAGATAAAATAAAAAGGACTGATTTTGTTTTTAAACACTAGTTGCTGGCTCTCTTTGCGTGTGGTTGGAAATGGTGCAGTGGAGAGGGACCTGAAACTGGGGGTATCCTTGCCAGTCAGGTGAAGCAATTTCTGTGAGGGATCAGGAGTTCCTTTCCAGGAAAAGATGGAAGGTACGAGTGGTGTCTCTAGAGAGCTTCTGTTGCATGATGAAGTATGGGATGATGTCACTAGAGGCCAACAGTGAGGTCTGAGGACAGAAGGGGGTGGGTGTTGGCCACATTTCAATGCAATGTTTTAAAAAGCCATTTTATTTGCATTGTCTTATTCAGACAACGGGGGACTAATACAGACATGTTCAATTCAAAAGACCTGTTAGTTTTCAAGTAAATATGCCGGAGTTCAGAAGAGAGAGCAGGAGCAGAGAAATAAGAAAGATCTGTTTGAATGAATGATACACCATTTGCTCCACATTGCCAACCCCAGAGCTAAAAAAAAAATCACATTCATATGTTTCTCTTATTTATAATTTTCAAAGTATTAAAGAACTTGATAAGCATAGAACTCAGTAAAATAACAACGAAACAGCCCATTCTAATGCCACAATCACTGCGCCCTCAAGGAGGAGAAAGTCAAGTGACATTTAACCTCCAAGTTCCCTTCCCTGAATCCTAATTATTGAAAGAAAATAAAAAACAGCACAGAAATGCCTGACCTAGAAGGTTCAAATCATCTGCTTCCCACTGTAACTCTCAGAAAATCAAAAAAATAATTAACATCTTTTAAACTTAGGAAGCAAGATTAATTTTTTAAAAGATGAACTATGTTTGTTGCAACATTTTAAAAGGATTCATGGCACACGGGCCAAGTACTTAAGCTAGTACAACATAATTTTTTAAAAGATATATTTACTTTATTTTGTGTCAGAGCCAACTTTCTAGACCCTGGTCCATATTTCAAAGTGAAGGGCCAAACAGAACCCTGGAGGCTCCACATGGGAACAGGCTGTTGCTTCTCAGGCATATCTTGGCTGCTGACTACCCTGACTCTCTATCTCTTTTCATGCCTCTGTCTCTCTATCTCTTTTTATGTCTCTGTCTATCTCTGTCTTTCTGTATGTGTTTTCCCATTATTTCTCACTTCTTCCCAATTCCACCACAGAGATCATCTTGTCCAAGTAGCCTGACCTAATCTTCCACAATCCTTATCAAGGGATCCTCTTCTATGGCTGCCCTCAGTAGATGTGAAGCACCTTGAAGAGAGTTTTTTCCTGTTTATGGCCTTTGCAGCTCCATGTTTACTGAGCCACCACATCCTACTCCAGGGCTGAGTATGGTGCATGGGGGATGTTTCCTAAGATATGATAAAACTAGCCTCAAACATGAAAACAGGCATTCCAGGGCAATTCCAGACTCTATCATTTAAAAAACTCAAAGAGATAATGAAGAGCTTTGCTGATGCCTACTAGTAAAGTTAGAGCACTAAAGAGACCTTCAATTGAGATTTCTCCACCTTCTACATTAAGTCTATTTTAAAAGCCTTAAAAATAGCTGTTTAGCATTTAGTAGCCTGGTCAAAGACACTTCTGAGATTATTTCACATGCCTCACATGGCCTGTTTCTAATCAAGAAACACATTTTCTCCTGACTCAAAATGAAAAATGGTCATCATTTTACATGTATAAGGATCTTGATACAATCTTGTTTGGGGTTTTAAAACCCTGTCTGATAGTTAAGAAACATGTCTATGAAACTGTTGACAGGGTTATATTTTCTAGCCTATATTTTATTTCATCATCAAGCTGGCAGTGGCATGATTTTAGAAAGCCAGCAACGGCTCAGCTCTAAGCCCTCTTGCACATGTATCTCTGAGTGCAGTCAAGCATTTAATTATTTCTTCCTCCATTCAGCAAATGTTAGCTCATCTAGGGTATAGCAGCGGCCACTGTCTCTTAAAGACAGAAGGGTACAAAGGGTACAAAGGTTTGTTAAAGTGAACACAAGGAGGAACCATAGGTGGTTCTGAAGCAGGGGAACAGGCCACCAGCACTGTGTGACAGAGGTAATTGTGTGATGGAGCTATGTATGACTGAGGGTACATAGTTTTAGCAGGCTCAGTTTCTGGTCAGTTACCAACAGATTCAATGCAGGTACCTGACAAATTCCATTTCTAAAATTACAACTAGATGGAAGTCAAATAAGCAAACAATAAGAAGCAAATACATGCAAAGCAATGCAAAACCAAGAAATGAGCCTCTGAATGGGTGGGCTGGGTTTGAATCCTAGAGTTCTTTAGATGTGTAGTCTTAAGAGTAGCCAATGCTTTGCATTTATATGTCCTCATCTGTACAATGGGGCCAGTCACACATGTTCAATAAGGCTCTGAAGGATGGAGAAGTTGTAAAGGTGGCTGAGAGATGGTTCAACCTTTAGAGTACTTGCATCACAAGAACGAGAACCTGAGTGTGACCCTTAGCACCCACAGCAAAGGCTAGGTGTGGTGGCACATGTCTACAATCCCAGGCTTGGAGAGGCAGCGGCATGAGAATCTCTAGGGCTTTCTACTCTGTGATTCCCTTGGTCACATTGAAAGACTCTGTCTCAAAACACAACACAGATAGCTCCTGAAAAGTGACATTGGAGTTTGACTTCTACTCTCCACATGCATGTGGGCACACAAACACGTAGCAACACATGTTGAATTCTCTCTCTCTCTCTCTCTCTCTCTCTCTCTCTCTCTCTCTCTCTCTCTCTCTCTCTCTCTCTCTCTCTCTCTCCTATCTCACAAGCAGAATAGTGAGGCCATCCTAGCCTCACTGTGGGATCTTAGAACTACAAAGGGAACTCCCATGGTTCTGTCCTCAGGCAGCAGGAAGTGGCAACCCCGAAGGGTTTCATCACTGTGAACCAGGCAGCAGTAGAGCAGTATCTGGCCCAGGTAGGGAGGACCAAGAGATAGTGTAAGAACTGGATACAGAGTTATCTCACTAGGGATACTGTGGCCAGCTCGATGGCTGCTCTGAACAAGTTGGATTTTCTATAGTTACAGATTGGTTCATTAACATCCCAGCCTGGTTCACAGTCATTTTCATACAAATCCACAGCACAGACCATATCATTATACAAAATACTTAGTCTGTGGTGTGGGTGGGAGGCAGAGGACACTAACTGAACCCTGATGAGAAGATGAAGCAAAATAACCTATCAGCATTTTCTCAAGCCATCATACTGGAAGCCAGGTCTCTCATACCTGAGCTTTGTTAAGATACCTGGTATCTTAGTTAGGGACACCATGACTTTGGCAACTCTTATAAAGGGAAACATTTCATTGGGGCTTGCTTACAGTTTCAGAGGTTTAGTCCAGTATCATCATGGGGTGGGGGTGAGGGGGCATGGCAGCACACAGGCAGATGTGGTGCTGGAGAAAGAGCTGAGAGTTCTAAATCTTGATCCATAGGCGGCAGAAGTAACTATGTCACACACTGGGCATTACTTGAGCATGTGAGACCTCGAGAATCCTGGTCCTACAGTGACACACTTCCGCCAACGAGGCCACACCTACTACAACAAAGCCACACTTCCTAATAGTGCCATTCCCTATGGGGGTCATTTCTTTCAAACCACCACACCAGGGGAGTCAGAGGTCTTGGCCAGGGATGGGCACTGTCAGAACTGTGGATGATTCCAGAAGAAGCTCAGTGGTTGCCATGGAGCCTATATCTATGGAGAAGCTCCCAGGGCACTGGTGTCATCAATTGCCACCCCCCCCTTTCTATTGAGGGCCTGGGGAGGTAGAGGCATCTGAGAAGGTAGCTGGCTGCATACTAATCTATCCCAGCATCTGCCCAAGAGTATATGCTTTCCCTTCACACTCTCCTCTTTCTCCCTACTCTCCTTCTTCCTTCCTTCCTTCCTTCCTTCCTTCCTTCCTTCCTTCCTTCCTTCTACTTTCCCCCACCCTCCTCCACTTTCTCAATTTAAAACAAAATGTTTGTTTACATGACACAACAATCAAAGATGCTCACAGAGATCCAGCTGTAAGGCAAGATACTCATACCCACTTCTGACCCTCCTGAGTCCTACTCTGCCACGGATGTTTTCAAACTAAGGCTGTTTCAGGTGCAGAAAAGAGGGAATGACTAGAAAGGTCAGAAGGGTTAAGAATTCAAGTTAAAAATCATTTTTTTTTGTATTTTATTATTCATTATCTACAGAGAAGGCATCGCTTAAAGAATTGTACATCTCCCCAAACTGTAAGCTCAAAGTTGTTCATTCTCAGAAACCTTCATTGATGGAAGATGTTATTCTGTAAATATGTTTCTCATACTGGTTAATTAATAAAGCACTGTTTGGCCAATGGGAAAGCAAGATAGGCGGGGCTAGGAGACAAGGAGGAAAGAGGAAGTAGTGAGGAGGAGTGAGCATGTAGAGCCTAGAGGAAGCAAGATGCCGGCCTTGCCGTGCTCTGATAAGATGACCACGTGGAAATACTTAGATAAGTAGAAATGGGTTAATCATTAAGACAGAGCTAGCCGATAAGGAATTAGGAACTGACCAACAGGGTTGTATCAAATACAGAGTCTCTGCATGTTAACTGGGGCACAAGTGGCGGCGGGACCGGTTTGCCGGCGGGGAGGAACAAAGAGTGGGACCAGACTGGCAGCAGGGGAAAAACCTGCTCGTAACACTTCATTCACTATTATATTCTGCTCTAAGTCCTCCTCAGCTGGGCTCTGTGGACTGAATCATTCTCTGTCTGTCTCTTGCCAGTCTGATTCCTCATTTCAGATTGTCACATATATGCCCATCTCAAGATGTCTCCAGGCCTGGCTACTGCTATCCATGCTCTGGAACATCAGCTGTTATCTCAAATCTTATGAAGCCCATCTACCTCCTCAGGACCTGGCTGCTCCCCCAGCTCCCCACATCCTGCCCACTTCCCAGCATCTTTCTCACGTACAGATGCACAGGTTCCTCCCCTCGCCAGTGAGTAACCTATGCACAGGTACAGTGGCCTCTGTTCCAGCTTCTGCTGCCCCCCTGAGCTATCACTGCATTCCTGCTTCTCCAGCATAGCAGTTCACTTCTCAGGAATTACATGCACTCATCCAGCTTGATTAGAAGTGTGATAGCCTAACACCCCAGGAGCAATAGCAGTAGAGGTAAGCAGATGTTGGGGGCCTTTCAGTCCCAACAGACAGCTTGAAACCCCATCTCTACACATTATCTCTACATAATATATGCACATTACCTAAGGATTAGGAGTGAAATAAAGTAAGGAGCTACATTTCAAGTGCTCACAAGCCAAATGTGTCTGGTGTTTACAATACTGGACCTTACAGAAAACATTCTCAACTCAGAGGAAGTGCTGCTCAGCATGTTTGTTCTACACAGCTCCTTAGGAGAGCCCAGGGAGACTGGCCTCTGCTGTGGAATAATCCTTTTCTATACTATGAACATGCATTGTTTTCATTGGTTAATGAAAAGCAGATAGGCCAGTAACTGGGCAGGAAGTTAGGTGGGGAAACCAAACTGGGAATGATGGGAAGAAGGAGGGCAGAGTCAGGGAGATGCCAGCCAGCCACCCAGGAAGCAAGACATGCTAAAGGACAGGTAAAGCCATGAGCTATACGGCAATACATAGACTAATAGAAATGTGTTAATAATCTACGTTGTAAGAGCTAATTAGTAATAAGCCTGAGCTACCATCTGAGCATTTATAATTCATACTCAGCCTCTGAGTCACTTATTTGGGACTTGGTGGTTGGGACAGGACAGGAAACAGCCTCATTTGCTCACAGCACTGACCAACTGGAGAGCATATTTTAGCACAGACTTTTCCAGCTGCCTCTGTTTTAGTCTCACTCAGTCTTACACGTGTTTTCTCTCAGGCTAGCATTCTTGCTTCCAGGTGAGCATTGGGAGCCACAGCTGCTGCTCAGTCCATTCTGTCAGTCTCTCCAGCCTCCAAATGAGCAGGTTGGGCTGTGCTGGCTGCTGCTGCCAGCCCAGCAAACACCAGCTGTTGACAGAGGAGGCTTTATATGCAGAAGTGAAACCTGAAGATTATGGAGAACAAAGCCTTGGAAATCATTTAGGTTTGCATTGACTTTGAGAGAGGATTAGTGGTCCTGGAGCTTTTCTCCACACCACGATTAGGCATGGAAGTAGGGCGCATCTTGGTGGAGTGGCGCTTAAGCTGGGAAATCCACAAAGGCAACAGAGCCCACACTTGAAAACTCCAGCCCCACCATCCCTGCAGCTTGCCGATAGTGCAATTTTCTTACATTTCATTTAGGACTCCATCAATATCACATGTGTGGAACCGCTCTACAAATAGACCTATATTACCTGAACGACTAGTTAGGGGTGATGGTGTTTTGATTTTTTTTTTCAATTTGGTTCAATTTGACAGGTAATTATGGGGGACAGGAACCTCGCACCATGCTTTTTAGACCAGCAATAATTTAGAAGCCCAATTTAATCTTTCATTAAAAAATAACAACCACCTAGTTTTAGTATGTCATTGCTACATTTTTACCTTTGGAGTCAAGGTTTATCTCAATAATAAGTACCTTGATGTTTGCTCTTAAAAACAAAATGGCACACCCCCACCTTTACACACACACACACACACACACACACACACACACACACACACACACACACACACACCCACACACAATCTCTGTTCTTTTGGATGACAGTTTTATTTGATCAATAATTGCACCAATTCCTGGCAAAAGCA